>BQKZ01014160.1:0-12618 GCA_036244855.1 Temnopleurus reevesii | reverse complement strand
TATTTGTTGACTGGTAATATGATTACCTGCGAGAGTTATTCAAGGAAAACTCTTCGTGGTATCCCATCTCAATTTGCTATGTATTTTTATAGCTCAGGGGTCTGTAACATAAAAGATGCAATTAAACTTACAATAAATATTAATTGCAACTTGCAAGTCTATGGCAAATTGTCTACCAAAGAGATGCAATTAATTGCAAAATTAATTGTATCTCTTTATGTTACAGGCCCCAGGTTTCTTATAAAAATCATGTTTTGTTTTGAAGTACAATAAAGTAATAAAAATGCTTCCTCATTGTATGAAACTGCTATTCAAATGTGAAAAATAGAATTATTTGCTGTTATCATATGTCTGAGAAATAATAATCATGAATGCATTTTATGTAATAATTTGATTTAAGTAGAAATGCCAACTCTTCCTGAATTTTCTTGAGTTGTGTTTTTATATGAACTCCAGGCTTTCATTACAATTGATTGGCTATGAGTATGATTACTGTTTTCATGTGTTCTCTCATTCTTGTTCAGCTGTTATTCGCATTTCATTTTTTACCTCGTGCATACATGCATTCCGGAAAGGGTGTTAAAGTATCTCCTCTGTACAATTTTATCTAAACAAACATTAACTTTGTCCTCAAATATGAACATTTTATGTGAATAAATGCTTGACAATACCACCCTCAAAAAATAAATGAATAAATAAAATCAGAGGTCGAAAGGGTAACATGACAATTTCATGTTTTTTTTTTAATTTTTTTAATACATGTGGCATGTTAATCACTTGCAAGTGTATCATATATTAATTGCATTCCAAGTTCTAATGATTTTCACAAGAAAATGTT
Source organism: Temnopleurus reevesii (assembly GCA_036244855.1). Classification (NCBI taxonomy): domain Eukaryota; kingdom Metazoa; phylum Echinodermata; class Echinoidea; order Temnopleuroida; family Temnopleuridae; genus Temnopleurus; species Temnopleurus reevesii. Next base: position 11,780 of record BQKZ01014160.1, on the reverse strand, counting down.
ATAAATGAAGTTGAGTAATATGCATATGAAATAAAAATGTTCTATTCTCTATCTTTACCCCAGATAAACCATGCAAGACAGGCCTGGAGACGTTCGAAAAATATGGTAATAAGGAAGTCTTGTGGCTCCCATTAATTACATGCAATCTTTGATGATATACAGTCAAACCTGTATATAGTGACCACCTAAGGGAAGCAGAGAAAGTGGCCACTGTAGACAAGCACCCTTTACAGAAAAGTTCTATGGCACACATCTGGAGGGAGCTAATTTAGGTGGCCTCAGTAGACAGATAACCTCTATAAGCAGGTTCTTTAACATATACATTTTCATCTGGAGGGAATCAATTTTGGTGGCCACTCTAGACAAGTGATTACTATAAACGGATGGCTGTTAAGAGAGGTTCGACTGTATCATGATTAGACTGTTTTGAAAAGGGCATTAGTTTTTACTACTGCCCTGCAAGAAATAAGCCTGTCTGATATTATCATATAAAATTGTAATGAATATAACCATTCTTATACACAATAGTTAGAATACATCAGTCAGTCATAGTTGGATAGATCTATTTAAAATTTGACCTCATTATATACTTTGTACTGTTGCTCTCTCAGGCATTCAATATATGTTTACCATTTCGCAGTTTCACTATATGGATATATACTGTCATGGATGGGTGACTTTAATCGGCCTTGATACAATATAATAGGTTTGACTGATGCACCTGCACAAAGTATTGACTCCGGCACAATGGTCATTTTGTTGTATACATTTATGAAATATTTTCATATAGTGAATACACTATTTTTACAGCATTTTTAAAGCACCATCAATCAAGTTGAATAGCTATGTATTCTGAGTTACTGAGGGATATTAAAGAACATACAAAGGAATTACATTAGCCATTCAAGGCATGCATGAAAGCTTAATATATGTATATATACCGGGTATATATATATGTTTGTGGGTCAAGGATTCATGTACGTATGAACAGAGATATCAGCAAAATGAGATTTAATGGGACGTATGCTGGCACTGATGTACTTTCACAATCTTTTTGTGATAAATGTGTTCGAAGTTGTGAATATATCTTTTTAAACACATTGGCACACATGATTTTGTTATTTACAATGATCAAATCAAGCTGTCAGATCTATGTTAATACATTCAGATCGATTAAAAAACAACAGCAAAGAATGCCCAAAGAAGATAGGTACTATCAAGATCGCTATGAAAATTGAATAAAGTGTACTATGGACATTTTATTCCTGCACAGTATGCCAATGTAGGTAATAATTTTTAATCTTGGTTCTTTTTTGTACTAAACATTTTGAATTTTAATATTTTCACAGTTCAGTTTATGTTTATGTGCATCATCAACCATTTATGTGGCATTTTAATAGGATCTGGCAGATCAGAATCTATTAAAAAAAAAACAATGTTATACAATTCCTTTAATAGATATGAAAGATAAATAAATATAAAAATTAATAATATTTTGCATGAGTCAAAGTTTGAAGCCTTTACCATGAATCGCAGCTGAAAAATCTGAAAGTCTGATTCTTTGACCTGTTATTCCTTTGTTATTGAACCGAAAACTGATATACCAACTAATTTGTCTGTGTAATTTTTAATTGTTTTCTTGTTTTTATTGTGGTTGTTTGTATGATTCAGCATGTCGTTCCCCTGGAAACCAGGGTATGAACCACTATATCTTGTCCATTATTAAATAGACATATATAATTTGGGTCCCTGTCATATGAATTCAGATGCTGTATGATGAGTCGAATGAAAGAGTGACAAGGGTTTTTCTGCAGTGTATTGTAGCACTACATCGTAGTCTACCATCACTTTTATTTTAGAAAAAAAAAATAGAACTTGAAATTCAGGGAATAACAAACAAATTAAGTCAGTGACATTTCGCGGGGTACCCATGGGTAGAAAAAAGTTCATCACATGTGATATTACTCTCACTCTTTTTATTTTTATCCCATAGGAGAGTGCAATATCCAGAGAGGGCCACTGACAGCTACCAGAGAGATACACTTCACATTTGAGACGGCAAACTTCCTAGAACTAACATCCAGCTTGAAATTGAGACAGTGCCATCTGAAGATAACAGCCATTAATGTCACAGATTCTTCAATCCATGTTCCTGTCTATGTTCATGTGAGTATCCCAAGGATTGAATTAGCCTAAGGCAACCATAGGCAATAGGCGGGTTTACTTATATATTCAAATTTATGTGCATTCAACGTAGTTACGTGGTATTCCATAGACCGGTTGATAACAATAAGACTACCATAATTGGAATCCAGTTTGCATACATTACTTGTTGCTATGTCGGGCAAGCCTCTGGCAAGCTTTCTGGATGTCAAGAACAACCTTTGTGTTAGAGGTATGCATTAAATTTGCATCTATTAATAAAACCGCCTATTGCTGTGGGTGCCCTCTTTGCATGCCGTAGAGCCCTCTTTTTTATTTCCTACAGTTCTCCATTGTTTTGCCTTGGGTAGAAATGTGCCCTACATGTACATCAAATTGCCTTGTATATGATGCCCAAATGAAATTCCTTTTCAAGCCCTGCTATCACTCCTAAAAAATAAAAGCAGAGATGTCTACTGTTCTGGTATACGCATTAGGTGTATTTTCATAACGATTTAATATTTCATCACAAGTGAATGGATGACAGTATGGTTATTGTTGTCAGGTTTTCTCACACTTTGGTTCAGCTTTTGTGTTATTCATCTTTTGATTTTGACTTCATGCATATCCTGGAACAGTTGGCATCTCTGAATAAAGTATGGGAGTGTGATATTGATATGAGCCATCACAACTTGAAGTTGCACAAGTTTATCACAGACCATGTCAGACCATGGCTGTATCAGTGATGCAACTGTTCAGCAATATGCAGGATGCAAAGTTAAAGCCCTCATACAGTTTTGGAAACGATTAAGAAATGTGAATTTTACTGGATGTTTAACATGGCATATCTAACATGCAATTCGAGACAATAGCATATTTTTTATGAAAGGATTCTAAGGATTCTCCTTTAGAATTTGAATTTGACTATTAATCCATATTTAGCAACCTCTCTAGGTAATAATGATATTTTCTTTGTGAAGTATGGGAGTGTGATATTGAAATGGATGATCGTTCCTGAAAGTCATCTACACGTAAGGCTATCAAAGGCCATGGCTGTATCAGTGATGCAAACCATTCCATAATATGCATGATGCAAAGAGATGTGAGTAATGAAACAGCTGAACAAAAGTGACAGCAAACATGACACCTTTAACCATGCTCTTGGCCATTCACTTGTGATAAAAGCCTTGAATTCATATGAAAATACACCTCATGCATATTTGGAACGGTTGGCATCTCTGTCTACGCTGCTCCAGGTTTACAGAAATTCAGCAAATACTATGATCACTAACGACAAGTTTTCCTGCTCCGACTCGCACTGCTTTAGGCTTTTTCGCAAGCATCTGCTATTTATCGCTATCATTACACTACAGTATGTATAACAATAGACATGCACCTCATTGCGTTGTTTTTTTCGCCAACCATTCCTACGATGAGTTGTACAATGTATTTTGTAAATTCAATGTTTACTTCACACAATGAATGAAAGGCTAACATAATATTAGGAAAATGTTCAGTTAGGCTCTCTCATTGTAATTTCACCCTCATGGATATGTTAGGGTATGCCTGAATGACCCTATTTATGTTATTTTTTCAAGGGAACTACATTAATGAACTTTGGACTAACATGTAGCTATATTTAATGGCTTACATGCATTATGATGCAAGCACTGAATTGATGATATAAAAATAATTTTAGAATGTTTTGATGCTTATAAAGGGATGGGATGCATGTTGCAATATACAATGATCACTAACGACAAGTTTTCCTGCTCCGACTGGCAATGCTTTAGGCTTTTTATTAGTAGTGTTAGTAGTAGTAGTAGTAGTAATTGTGATGATAATAGGAATAGTATATATAATTTGTAATTTATTTAGTATGATAATGTTAAGAAACTTTGTAAAGCGCTCAGAGAAAATTTTATTAAGCGCTATATAAATACAGAGTTATTATTATTATCATTATTTTTCCCAAGCATCTGCTATTTAGAGCTATCATTACACTACAGTAATACAATAGACACGCACCTCATTGCGTTGTTTTTTTCGCCAACCATTCCTATGATGAGTTGTACAATGTATTTTGTAAATTCAATGTTTACTTCCCACAATGAATGAAAGGCTTATAAATGTTATATTAGAAACATATTCAGTTAGGCTCTCTCATTTTAATTTCACCCTCATGGATATGTTAGGGTATGCCTGAATGACCCTATTTTTATTACCGGTAGTTGTTCAAGGGAACTACATTAATGAACTTTGGACTAACATGTAGCTCGAACTGTCCATGCTTAAATAGTGGCTTACATGTATTATAATGCAGGCACTGTAATGTTATTGTTGCTTGCATAATACATTGATGATATTTTAGAATGTTTTGATGCTTATAANTAGTTAAAGCCCTCATACAGTTTTGGAAACGATTAAGAAATGTGAATTTTACTGGATGTTATCATTACACTACAGTATGTATTACAATAGACACGCACCTCATCGCGTCTTTTTCGCCAACTATACCTACGATGAGTTGTACAATGTATTTTGTAAATTCAATGTTTACTTCCCACAATGAATGAAAGGCTTATAAATGTTATATTAGAAAAATATTCAGTTAGGTTCTCTCATTGTAATTTCACCCTCATGGATATGTTAGGGTATGCCTGAATGACCCTATTTTTATTACTTGTTCAAAGGAACTACATTAATGAACTTTGGACTAACATGTAGCTCTATTTAATAGCTTACATGTATTATGATGCAGGCACTGTATTGTTGTTACTTGCATACGTATACATTGATGATATAAAAATAATTTTGGAATGTTTTGATGCTTACAAAGGGATGCATGTTGCAATATACTATGATCACTAATGACAAGTTTTCCTGCTCCGACTCGCACTGCTTTATGCTTTTTTATTAGTAATATTAGTAGTAGTAGTAGTAATTGTGATGATAATAGGAATAGTATATATAATTTGTAATTTGTAATTTATTTAGTATGATAATGTTAAAAAACTTTGTAAAGCACTTAGAGAAAATTTTATTAAACGCTATATAAATACAGACTTATTATTATTATTATTATTTTTCCCAAGCATCTGCTATTTAGAGCTATCATTACGCTACTGTACAGTTTGTATTACAATAGACACGCACCCATTGCGATTTTTTCGCCAACCATTCCTACGATGAGTTGCACAATGTATTTTGTAAATTCAATGTTTACTTCCCACAATGAATGAAATAAATGTTATATTAGAAAAAAATTAAGTTAGGCTCTCTCATTGTAATTTCACCCTCATGGATATGTTAGGGTATGCCTGAATGACCCTATTTTTATTAGTTGTTCAAGGGAACTACATTAATGAACTTTGGACTAACATGTAGCTCGAACTGCCCGTGCCTACATTTAGTGGCTTACATGTATTATAATGCAGGCACTGTATTGTTCTTGTCACTTGCATACGTATACATTGATGATATTTTAGAATGTTTTGATGCTTATAAAGGGATGCATGTTTCAGTCTGATATTAGAAAATAAAGACATAAAAGCACCTTACCAACAAAGAAGAATTCTGTGTATATTTTCAATGTATTTGCAAATTCTATCCACAAGTGTATATTATCCTATTATTGAAAAATATGCTTAATGTGTTAAACAAATTTCCCTATTTTCCTCCAGCCATTGAACGTTTTACCTTGCACTAGATAAGAAATTGATGAAGGAAAATAATTTTCATTTTCTTTTTTCTATATTTGGCAACACAGAATCTGAGTGATGATGATTACATCCCAAGACCTCAGAATGCTCCCGGTGAGATGCTGGAAAGATGTTCAGATGTTCTTCTTTTTTCTACCCAGGGCTTACCAGCAAACAATGAAGTGGTAAATTATTGCAATTCTCTTTGATTTTTTAAAAGGAAACAATTAAATTTTTTTTAAGTTTATTCATGCTTTTTCCCAACAAGAACAGTGATTATCAAATGTGCTCTGAAGTCAGTCATTTGTCTGTGGATAAGGCCTGATTGATTCAATATCATGTTACATGTATGTACCCAACATAAGAATCATACATTTGACTAATATAAATATTGATGAAAATACCGGAAGATTCAACAGAAAAAGGAAGGATGTTATGAGATGATGATGGCATTTTTGCTCAACCACATTAGTTCTGCAGCTCCTTAGTCACGGGGAGCATCTTGGGTTTGCCCTTTTTTTTTTTTTGGGGGGGGGGGGGGAAGGGTTATTAAGAGGTTAACTTTACCTTGACAGTTTCAACTCTGAGGGGGATGAGTGTAATTTTTTGACCTTCCGAGCCGAGCGTAATAGCCAGTGACGGGATCAGCTAGATGTGGTCAGGGAGTTGTAAGCACTCTTCTACTTTAATACATTAGAGAACAAGCTTCCTAATGTATTTATGTGGTTTTATTATGCATGATGCAATTTTATATGCACACAAACAATGTCAAAAACACAAAAAAACATCATCACGCTTCAATGTTAAACTGGTCCCAAAACTGGAAAATATCTGTATGCAAAAATATTGGCTGATACAGTACTCATTTTTATTTATTTTCTGTCCCCTGTTTTGTTTATCCCTACAGAAATTTGTGATTCAACTCATAGAAAGTAGGGAGCCACTGTCCACCAGTAATGGCACTCACACTAGCCCTAAGCGATTAAAGGGAGATATCAGCATCTTAGGAGAATGTGAGATAATGAGTAGTACTCTCTCCCACAGTGTTGGGCAGGTTCATCTTTATTTCTTTGATGAGGCTGGTCTCTCTCTTGGATGTGTGATGGGTAAGAATAACCTTTCATAGATTTTGAATTTTGGTCAGAAGATAAAAGCTGGTTCATATAATAATAATGATAATGATAATAATAATAAGACTAGGGGGTGTTGTTCAATATCAACTGCAAATCAACAGCCACTTTGCAAATTGTAACACGCATTTTCATTCGCGCACGGTATGTGCATTTAACAAGACGTGCATGAAACAATGATTTGATTGGCACTTTCCGATCAACTGCAACTTGCCATCAATTGCAACTCTTGAACAACACCCCCTAGGTGTATTTATATAGCGGAATTCCCATATGTATTTACTCTACTGCGCTTGACACTAGGTGTGTCTGCCGTGAGGTCGACAAATGAATTAGACAAACGCCTCGACTGAAATTATATGCTGGCTTTATTGATTCAGATTATCTTTCACAAGATTCATCATCATACCTTCCATGTGATTCATAGTGAAACCTCCCATTTGATTCATCATGATGCCTTTTACGCGAGTCTCCATGATGTCTCCTGTGCGTTTCATCATGATACCCATCATGTGATCGCCCATAACTCTCATGCGACACACGGCCATCTACAAAATCATCCTTCCAGTGAGATGTCCCATGTCTTGATTGTGAGTTTGAAATAATCTGTGCTGTATCCGAAGCTTTGACACCCTCATGTTCTGTCCTGACATTATTATATGTCGACACAAGAGGTCTGTGATTTGGCTGTATCATGTTTCTTCTCCCATCTGATGAATATGTGGAGTCCGAAGTACCGCCGGATCCTTGATACTGTCCTCTAGGGTACGTCCTCTGTGGCTTTTCTCCTAGCTTGTTGTGACTGCGCATGTCTGGTCGTGTAGAATTCTGGTGTGGGACAGGGGCAGAATTGAGGCATGATTCAAAGGACGGTTTGATCGGTCTGTGAGGTCGTTGACCCCCATGGGGAGGAGATGGTGGTGGTCCCTTGCCTCCGTGATTCGCTGGTGTCCTCTGGTTGCCAGAAGATGACAGCAGGTGGTGAGTCTCCTGGAGGACATTCTCAACGAACCTATCGCTGGGGTGTGGCCGTCTCCAAGAGGATTCCATGATGAGCTAGCCAGTGTTGCCAGTGCTGTCAGTGCGAGGGCATCCTACATCATGGGCTGAAGTCACTTGAAGTTGATGTCAATAAGGCCCACCTAAGACTGACCCAAGTCGGGGTATCTTACTTAGTGCTTGATTCGTCAAGGTGAACTGCATGCATTTGTAGATTTGTAGATCTCGAGAACTGAGGCAAAAGCAGAAGTAGATAAGCAACAAAACTAACCTTTTTGCCTTTCGTATTCACAAAATCAGATCTCAATCCCAAAGAATGCTTCCGATAAAAATGATCCTTAATCCTCACAAAACAGACCATTTTTTTCTCTTCACTGTCTTTGATGCTACACTGGGCATGCTCAAGGGAGTGCTATTACATTGAATACATTACATAGAGCAGCAGTGGACAGTTAGGAATAAATGACCAAATGACTCAAGTGACAACAAATTTGAGTGCACTTTCACAACACTAGGTACCATGTTATTATCCAGGCTATAACTGCACAGCGAACCAGTCACTCGGGAGCTCAAGCATTTCATGGAATATGTTGTTGATTTTGTTCATAATGTTCTTGTAATATTTCCATTAGGATGGTACATTAAGTGCATTTTATTATATACTGGTAACCTGCAATGTCATCTAATGTGATGTCCTCTGAATAATCTTACCTGTAACAGGAGAAAGATTTGCATTTGGTTTCAACAAAGTCTTTGACATGTTCAGAGCCATTTTTCAAAGGGTTACCGTAGATGATGGAGTGCAGCCAAATAGTTTGTTTTGCCCTAATGAATTGTCTCGTTATCTTTTTTCTCTCTCTCCCAGGTTCCTATGCAGTTATAGAGCCTATGCAAGACCTAACAGCACACAGACTTGACGTCTCATACGCAGCACATTGGAAGAGAAGGTGCAAGGCACTCAACATTGGCCACAGAGGCATGGGACGTTCGCATAAAGATTCCTCTCTCATCATTGAGTATGTTCATTAACCCATTTATTATCATCGTCAACCTGGGGGATCGATTAACAAAGCATACTTAATCTTCTTCTGTTTTGAAATAGAGCGCCCTCTCCTCTTGAGTTCTGTACCATTGTTATAGTATACAGTCATTTGCAAAAGTGTAAGACCACTTTTCATATTTGTATTAACCTGTACACATTCCTTGGTGGAGTCAGAAGATTTTCACTGACATCTTTGGGTGATATTTGCTCCAATTCACTGCTTAAACAGCAAGTTGTAGTGCTCAGACTATCAATGAAAACCCTGGAAAAGACGAATTAGTTTGATCTTTTGGAAAAATTTGGCGAGATCTCACACAATGATCCCCATTCTCTCAGGCATATGATTAAACATCGCCTATATTTAAACAATTAAATTTGTTGAATATATATGACTTGAATATCTTTAATATTGCTACTTTAATGTACTTAATATCTAAAAATGCTGTACCTCTACCTCTTAATCAAAAATTTAAATTGGTTTCTGAAATATCATCTTACGAAATGAGAAATCCACTTAATTTTTATTTACCTTTCTTCAAAACCAATGCTGGCCTAAATTCAATTTTTTATAAAGGACCAAAAGTTTGGAATGACTTACCTAAAGAATTAAAAACAAGTCCATCTTTAAATGTATTTAAAAAAAACTTTAAGAAACTTCTTTTACTAAACTATGTATGAATTTTTCATCAGGCTCTTCAGTCTTCAGTCTTGTCATGTTTGTCTAGGGTTTGTAAGGTCATCTTAGATGTTTACTTGTTTGAATTCAATTATCGATTATCTTTTTTTTTCTTACCGCTACTATACATATATTATTCATCTTTGTTTGTGTTATGATATTGTATATTGTATGTTCTGTATATCTGGTGGCAGCAGCTAATAAGACGTTTGTCTTCCAAGCTGTCTCCTCATTCTTTTAAATTTTATATATTTTTACCCTGTATGTATGTACTTTTTTAGCTGAATGAAATAAATTGAAATTGAAATTATTATTGAACGAATTTACGACCGAAATATTGGGCGAGTGGTTAAAATAAAAACTCGATTGAAAGCAATGTTGAGGATCAAATCATTGTGAGAGAGAGATCACGCAAGATCTTTCTAAAAATTGAGGCACCTCTCTTTAGTACAAGGAAACTGATATTAAAATGATCATTAGTTCTAATTATTTGAGGAGAAAATTAAGGACCAACTTGCACACATTTGTGAGTAAACCTCCTTTGAGTAAAGATATGACTGTATAGAGGCAAGTGCAAAATTGCAGGTGGTCTTAAACTTTTGCAATAGACTGTGGAGTATGTATCTTTTTAATGGAGAGTACAAACACTAAAGGTACTGCTTGAGTTCTCTTTTTTTTTTTTTAAGAAATTGAAATATTGTCCTACATTTATATTTAAACAAGCGCTCTTGGATTGGAATCTGCATCTCAGTATTTGAATCATCGTGTATTTAATCTTCAATCTTGAATTTGCTAATTAAGACTGATTTGTTGTTTCCATTCTAGCAGCTCTCAACCGCATAATAGACAGATTTTAAAGAAAGAAATATTCTTCATTTCAACAGTGGTTGTTTCAAAAGATATGATGAACAACTCATTCATCTATTGGATACACCAAGGTGCCCAAACGACCATTGCCTGTTTGCAGCAGGTGCATCATAGATAATTTGATGATACTACTCCTATGAAATGGTAGCGTTGCATGGCACCGTGTATCGCTGCGGATTGCAGAAACCAACTTGCATGTCGAGACATAAAGACCAAAATTCACAAAGGTGGTTTATTTCTAGTCCATGCTTTAAGCCTTGGTTAAATGTTTGTTTATTGTACACAGGGTGTGCTTGTAAAGCAGTTTTTACAACTGAATGCACCTACCCTGTTTTAAAAGAAGACTATTATAAATAAAATAAGTAAATAAATAAATCCTGGTGTGGTCAAATTTAAGCCTTTGTATACTTCGTTTAACATGTACACATAAGAGTGTTCCAATGAATGCGCCAATGTGATAATTAATCAAGAATATTTACCCTTAATTTTAAACCACCCCATGAGTTAAATCTAGTTATGACATAAACCACCTTTGTGAATCCTTGCCTATATGTTAGATTAGGGGCCTGTAACACAAAAGATGCAATTAAACTTGCAATAAATATTTATCGTAAGTTTATGGCAAAATGTGTACCAAAGAGATGCAATTAATTGCAAGATTAATTGCATCTCTTTTATGTTACAGGACCTAGATGACATAATTAGAATTTGAATCATATTTTCATGCCTGTATTCAAACATTGAGATGCCCTCCAGCTCATGAATAAAGCATCCAGGGGCCAATTGCATGAAACAGTCTTAGCTATCCTCTTCATGCTAAGGCGTCTTAAGTTCTTGCGCCAACCACCTAACAATGTCGTATCGACGCTAATGTCTATGTTACGAGGATGGCACAAGAAGTCAAGACGTCTTAGCAAGAAGAGGATAGCTAAGACCATTTCGAGCAATCGGCCCGTGGCAATTTATGCTTCAGTTACATGTATGCTGCTGCATCATGTTAAAAGCATAGGATTCATACTTCATATGTGAAACGGAATGAAGCTTACTCTACATACATGTACATGTGCCACTTTCGCTTTTCTGATTTTGAAGATGATCTACATTGCAATCATTTTTACATTTTTGTTGTTTTAATAGACTTAGGGAGTGTTATTCAAAATAAACTGCAAATCAATTGCAATTTTGCAAATTGTAACACGCATTTTCATTCGCGCACGGTATGC
>BQKZ01014159.1:0-10907 GCA_036244855.1 Temnopleurus reevesii | reverse complement strand
GGGTTGGTCTTGGTCTGGTATGGTGACGAGGATAGCTCCCTCTTAAGGTCTGGATCATCGTCTACTGATAAGGCATGGTTGGTGTACCCCGCCCCGGGGCTGTAGAATGAGGACGGGATCTCGTCCGTCCTGGTGTAGGCCGGCAGGGTGCCTTGGTCGCTGTATGTAGGGGAGTCTAGGTCGGCACTTCCTGGTAGTGTGGCTGTCATGCCCCTATTAACAAAATGATGACAATATTTCTTTAATTCTCTTTTCCCACTGTGGCCTAAACTGAGCACTTGAAATGAAATAATTAAATGAAGCAGCAAAAGGCACTTCCTGGTAGAGTGGCCATCATGCCCCTATTACCAAAATAATGACAATACTTCTAATTTATACTTCAATTTTCACATTATATGGCGCAAAGCACCTGAAGTGAAATGACCAAACTCAACAGTAAGAGACACAACAATTATACAGATACAAGGAATTGTAGAAGCCTTGATTGCAAATAAAGGAACGCTTTGAGATCCTCTTTGAAGATAGAAAGAGGTGACTCCTTCCTGACTAATTAATACAAAACTTTACTATTGTAGTAATGTATCAATATGCAGTCTTTCTACTGGTTGTGGTATCATGTAATTGAAACAACCCAGATTATCAATACATACATGATAATATTGTAAGGGATGGTTTCAGATGCAACAGGAGTTGATCTGCCCAAGCCATAAATTTTTATATTTTAAGGACAATGTCACTTTTTCATAAGGCACATTTATATTCATCATACATGGGAAAAAAGAAAGGGCGCAGTAAATATCCAAAGCCAATGGGAAGGGCGCCAAGGCCTGCATGGTCTTTGATGCCCTTTGATTAATTCATATCCTGCTTGTGATATCACATGGTTCTATAACTGGTAAAGCCCCGGGCACATAGGGCCCTGGAAGCAACATGACTCAACCCGACTCTTTGTTCGGAGGCAGTTAACTGTAAATTAACAAAGAGTCGCTTTGAATTGTATTGCTTTTGGAGCTCTATGTGACCGGGGCCTAATGTAGAACTCCACAACAATACACTTCCAAAAAGAAAGTGTCATTTCTTAGGCTCAGTAAAAAATGGTGGCAGGAGTGGGATATGAAGCATTGAGCTAGTAGAACTAGTACTCAATTAAGTTTTAGTGGAAGAAGTATCAGTATTAGAATATTTAATACATTCAGTGGTGGTAGTAGTCGTGTGGTAATTGTAGTAGTAGTGGGAGTTGTAGTAGTAGTAGTAGAAGTAGTAGTAGTAATAATAGTAGTAGTAGTGGTAGTAGTAGTAGTAGTAGTGGTAGTAATAATTGCAGTCTTAAGAGTAACAGTAACATCTGTCAAGTTTCAATCTTTATAACCACAACATGATCACTTCATATGATAGACAAAGTGGTGGCAGCAGTGGGATATGTGTNTAGTAGTAGTAGTAGTAGTAGTAGAAGTAGTAGTAGTATTAGTAGTAGTAGTAGTAGTAGTAGTAGTATAGTAGTAGTAGTAGTAGTAGTAGAAGTAGTAGTAGTATTAGTAGTATTGTAGTAGTAGTAGTAGTAGAAGAAGAAGAAGTAGTAGTAGTAGTAGTAGTAGTAGTAGTATAGTAGGAGTATAGTAGTAGTAGTAGTAGTATAGTAGTAGTATAGTAGTAGTAGTAGTAGTAGTAGTAGTAGTAGAAGTAGTAGTAGTAGCAGTAGTAGTAGTAGTAGTAGCAGTAGTAGTATAGTAGTAGTAGTAGTAGTAGTAGTAGTAGTAGTATAGTAGTAGTATAGTTGTAGTAGTAGTAGTAGTAGTAGTAGTATAGTAGTAGTAGTAGTAGTAGTAGTAGCAGTAGTAGTTGAGTAGTAGTAGTAGTAGTAGAAGAAGTAGTAGTAGTAGTATAGTAGTAGTAGTAGTAGTAGTAGTAGAAGTAGTAGTAGTAGTAGTAGTAGTAGTATATCATATTTATGGCATATTTCTTGACATAGACATGGTGGCAGCAGTGGGATATGTGTCAATGTATTAGTAGATGTAGAACTTGATAGAGCAGAGTAGTTATAATGGTAATATAGTAATAGTAATCAAAATATTAGTAGTGGCAGTCTTTGTAATAGAAGTGGTGGTAGTATTAGGAGTGGTGTTACTGCTTCTACTACTCAGTAATATGAGTAGTAGAAGCAGCAGTAGTAGTAGTAGTATTAGTAGCAGTAGCAGCAGCAGCAATATTTCATAATACCTCAATATTAAAAAAAAACATGCTACGATCTCATGTACTACTTCTATATTCCTCTTCAACTTGCTGTCTTGTTGATTGTCTATATGTATTTTATTGTACTTATATTGTTTATGTGCTGTATTTTAATGAAATTGAATAAATGTATTTGAACTTGAACTTGAATGTAATTATTTTTCTCTACCTAGAAGCATTCTATTAGGCGCTATAGATATATAACTATTAATATAATTTCCTATTATTTTTATTATATAACTATTATCTAACCTCATAAGTGTATCCTCTGGCATTGTACTGGTCCCAGCTAGGATGCTATTAGCTACAGCCATGGCCTCCTCATCCTCTGGTCCAAACTCTAGGGTACGTTCCTATGAGGGAGAATAGACAAAAGAGAGAACTTCTGAAACTGCTAATGCAATAAATGAGAGCTAGTGGAGTAAAATCAAGTAAAAAGAGCTAGAGTTTTTTATCCTAGCAGATTCTGTACTCATGAATAGAATGTAATTCATGAACAATAATACAGTGTATAATACATTGTATTATTTTTCATGTATTCATGCACTTCAATCAAAATCCAGATGATTATGATGTTTGGGACCTCAAAAAACTCAAACTAAAATTTAATCCTAATCTATTGTGCTGAAAGCCTTTACAAATTTTGTAATTTATAGACAATCAGGACTTTAAAGTTGCAATAAGTTATGACACATACACCATTGATTTGAATGTATCTGTAAAGTAGGAACAGTTGCTCTTTGTTGACAATACAAGTATGGTCGGGGCTTCCTCCTCTGCGCCAGGTTCCACATCTGCGCCTCATTGACATACGCGATGTAACTCGCGCGCTCGGTGAAATCAAGACTTTTTCCTGAAAATCTCCAACCGCATGTAAAGTGAATGGGATGCAGAGAAGGGACCCAAATATTTTGAACAGCAAAAATGAGAGGGGTGTATATTTCATCTAAAATGACATTGTTCCTGGTCAGATTTTGCCGGGAATTTTCTCACATATAATCTTTAGGATATTTGTAATAATATCAGATTAAAATTGAATTGGATATTCATTGACTTCATGCTTTTTTCACGCTGAAAGTTTAGGTGCACAGAGGTGCGACCTCCCATCATATATTAACAAACATGGCCAGCCATTTAAGCCATTTATCCAGCACTCATTTCTTCCAGTTTACAGAATTTGAACATAAATTAACTATTCACCTAATCTTGAATATCTATTGATCAATAACACAGCAGTAGATCCAGTAGATATGAAAAAAATATTTGTGCTCTTGTTTCCCCTTGCTCAAATGATTGCAATTCACCTTCCTTATAATCTAAATATTATTTGCAAAGGTTGCTACTCATCCCAATGCCCTAATTTCACTGTTTCCCCCAAATTTTACTTACTGCATAATGAAATTACAGAGACACAAGCAATACAAATTAAAATTTCAAGAAAATATTTTCCGGAAATAAAATTGATTCAAATTGATGTTTAATTGTCTCACCTGAGTTTCGCCATCAAACTGCCCATCAAGTTCATCGTTAGCTAAGAAGCTAGGTGTACCACTATGGGCAAAGATAGTGATGAAACACATTAAAGCTAAAATAGAAACTTGCAAAGACTTCTATTTTGTATAGCCACTGGTTACGGGCCCAAGTCACATAAAAGCCTGGACCCAACACAATTCAACATGACTCTTTTTTCTGAGACTGATAACTGTGAATTGAACATAGAGTCATGTTCGATCGAGTTGCTTCCGGGCTCATTTGTGACATTGCCCTTCAAAATAATTATTATTCATTTATTCCTTGCTTCTTTTGAAATTGTGTGCAATTCTGTGAACTTACAGTTAACATTCACTACTAAAATCAGATATCACATTTAAGAATAACTCTCTCTACATTATTTTGTCTTATATATATTGTTGTCTTATTTCATTAATTGTGGTAAAACAGTACATTTCTGTGTCTGAATGCTATCTGGTTGATAACTCCAATTATCAATCATAAAAAAAATATTTAAAAGAACTTTACGTTACCCTGTCTGATGAATTATCTAAAATTATCTTATTTATGTAAAGATTTTGATCATATATTAATGCACAAAACTATAATTTGTTAAATATTTTCACTACCTCACAATGTTAATTTTACATAGATGTTGGAATTGATAACAAATTAAGAGAAACATAATACAAGTATGAATAAATAGAAACAGTATGCCACCTTTGGTGTATTACAAATTCATTTAGCACAAAATTAATCCAAACCTCTCAAATATAGATGTACATTTTTTAACATACAATCTAACTTTCAAGCACATGGAATTTTAATAATCTGGATTATGTTATTGTAGTAAGATTAGGTGACAATGACAATGAAGGAATGGATGTGATGGAATGAATGAAATGGAATAAACATTACATGCATAATCATGCAGGTTGACTTGAAATTTAACTTGATGTTTAGATATTTTAATAATTTTTGTATTAGTAAAAAATAAACATGTAAATGTTACAAATCTATATAGAATGGATGTTAACGTTTAGTCTTAATATTATGACGGAGTATTCTCAAATCAATTGCAATATCCAACTTTTTCCTCAACATCAAGGGTTTTCTCAAATACTGCTTTCATTAGGAAATTAGAAATATTATAATTCTTATTTTGTGAATATAGTTGGTTGATGTTTATTCATCAAGTTGACTTTTTCAGTTTTTTCTGTGTTCCAGATTTTGAAACTTATATAAATTCCATTATAAGTAAATAAACTACTGTGCACTTTTATGGTAAAGATATTTGTGCTTCTTGATTGCTACGCATAAAAGTAAAAGGTTTAAACAATTTGATAAAGTGTTGACTGGATGCAATGCTTATGTGCCTTCTTGTAAAATTGATAGAATTCTGCACTTACTTTGGAAACATATCATCACCCCGGCTGCCAGAAGAAACCAAAAAAAGCAAATGCTTTTAATTATTTGAAGAGCATTTTAAAGTAATAATCAAATCATGCATAAACCACTCTTACGTTTGACACATGCCCATTACAAATCATCATTGATTCTGATCTACATCTTGATCAAAAGAAATTATTTGAACTAGTATGTCTAATTTCAGTGGAGCGCATGTTTTTTGGGGGGAAGGTAAAAAGAAAACAAAGAGAAAGGGCGGGCAAATGACGGAATTAGATGAAAGCATGCAGTTAATAAACAAAGTTAAGTTTTTAATAAATCATTTTCAAAGGAAACAGACTCATGCAAAAGTATTGAGCAATTCTAACAAGGAAAAATGAACTTTCATGAATTAACGAAATATTACACCAGATATTAAAACCAACATAAATGATGAATTAAATGCTCTTAAGAGATTCGGTGGAATGTACACCGAGCATCTGAGGTAGGTGCATGCATGTACCCATAAACCTTAAATAAAGCTAAATCAGCAAACATGTTGTAAAAAAATCTTATGGCATGTGGTAACACCCTTTTCATCCACTCATGCATAATTGAAGACAATATGTATGTTTTAGGGGTATCATTTCTTTTAAGGAATCAAACAATGTATAAAAGTCCCATTACACCATTTTGAAAGGTCAAAAGCTCTCTGGGTTTATTTGCATAAAATGGACAAACCTCTTCTTGAAACTCTTGGAATTCTTTTGTTTTTTGAACCGCCCTCCTCCTGGCTTTGAACTTCAATCAATGAATATATTTTGAGAGCTTATTAAGGATATCCAACTTATAGGGCTTCGTTAAAGATACCATGAATGTACCTTATGATATCATTGATACACTCAAGAATGATTTCAAAGCAAATTAAAAAAAAATAATCTTAAAAGTTACTCTTTTTTCCATAAAAGATTGTTTAGACAGCACTGTTTTACAATTTACACTATAGCACAAATAAACTTTATCAGATAAATAGAAGAATTAAAAGATTACTTTCTGTTACGTTTATCACAAACTAAAATCCATAGTAATCTACCATTACCCGGTCCCATTCAATAAATCATTAATCATTTCAATATAATAATTCATACATCATCTAGTTCATACATACATCAAGTTTATAGATTTAACAGAGATCAGACCTTGTAGTATGAAAGAACTAGAGGTACACAACAGATATGAAAACCAATGAAAAATTATGTAATTAGTCTATTAGTAAACAAGTCAATTTGTCATTTTTTAGATGATAGTTTAACATAATTTGATGAAAATGTCGGATGCAAAGTAGTATGAAAGAAGTTGATGTACACAACAGATATGAAAACCAANAACTCAGTCACATTCAATAAATCATTAATCATTTCAATATAATAATTCATACATCGTCTAGTTCATACGTACATCAACTTTTTTAGAGGTCAGACCATGTAGTATGAAAGAACTTGATGTACACAACAGATATGAAAACCAATGAAAAATATTTGATTAGTCCATTAGTAAACAAGTCAATTTGTCATTTTTTAGACGATAGTTTGACATAATTTGATGAAAATGATGGATGTAAAGTAGTATGAAAGAAGTTGATGTACACAACAGATATGAAAACCAATGAAAAATGATGTAATTAGTCTATTAGTAAACAAGTCAATTTGTTATTTTTTTAGATGATAGTTTGACATAATTAAAATGATGGATGTAATGAGAAAAAATGGACCATGATGTTAAAGATAAAACAAGCAAAAAATATAATCCTACTCACGCTTGGACGGACTGATCATCATAGTATACAGGATTTGATCTGGAAAAGTTATACAAATTTTTATAATTGAGATGATTTATTATATAAATCAGATGATTTATTATATAAATCATCTAGAATTCATGTTTTTAAAGGTTTACGCAATCTAAATGGATGAATTGATGGGTGGATGAAGAGATGGAGAAAGAATGTATAGATGGGTGGATGAATGCTTTACATGGATTATACATATTTAATGATGTACACATATAGTAACAAACATAGGATTCTATTAATTAATGTAATTTCATGTTAATCCCAATATTGGTTGGGTGTTAAAATGTTATATATTAGTACAGGTAAATAGTTGATCACAAAATTCAAAAGACATAATTGAAAGAATTATGGATATATGTACAGAACAAAATTGATATACTGAAGTGCACACGGCACATATACAATTATGTGTTCTAGCTTTCTAATACAAAATCTAAATGTATAATCATTAACAGAATTTTGATAAAAAATGGTTGAAACATTAGCATAAAAAACTAGGAATATTGAGAATTCAAATGATACAAATAGGCAATAGACATTTTTTAACAAAAAATGATGGCACAATAATGATGATCATACCTACGGCACAACGTGAAAACATGCAGGAATTTCAAATCACAAACATTTTAAGCAAAATTAGACATTGAAGTTTGTAGCACTTAGACATGCAATTCTTGAAATTCATTATTATCTAAATAACCATACAACTTTAACTAATATGGATTACATAACATTAAGCATAGAAAACATAGAACAATGAAGTAATAATGCTCAACAGTGCTCAACAAAGTTTTTAACAAATGACAGATGATGCGAGATGAGATGTAGCTGCAAAGAGATTACAATCAATTTCTAATCTACTGTGAATTGATTTTAAAATAAATCAACTAATCAAACTTGCTCACAGTACGCTACTGCAAGTTGATTGTCAAAAAGACATTAATGTTACTTGGTGTTTCAACTTTCGTTGATTCCTTAGAAGGATGTCCTTAATGGAGCATGCTTAAATTATATTAATTTCTTAAACACCATTTCCATATCTAGACGTCGTTCGTCATTATCCCCTCTAAAGCTGAGTACATTAGTGATTTGCGGTTATTCTTTTATTCCATTACAAATTGAATGTAATGGATCCTTGGTTCATCCTAGCTAACAGGGTTAAATGAATCATTTGGAATAACCGATAGCTGGTATTAAAGTTCATGACGAGTGTATGTTCTTTACTCAATTATTGTATAATCGAAGCATCGCTAACATTTATTTTGGCTTGTTGAATAATTTGCTTATATGGTACATGTATTTACGTTTATAGTTATTTTATTTTATTATAGCATTTTCCATTATATGAACAGAATATTGATTTTTGATGTCAATGAAGTTTAATAAATAAATCAAATTACAAATGACTGTCAGCTACAACTTGTAATCACTAACAATATTTTGAAGAATGATAAATATGATCAATCAGACTAATGGGGTGTTGCTCAAAATCAACTGCAACTTTGCAAATTGTAACGCACATTCTTATTCGCAGGTGGTGCGCGCATTTTACAAGACGCGCATGAAACAATGATTTTGATTGGCGTATTCCTATCAACTGCAACTTGCGATCAATTGCAACTTTTGAACAACACCCCCTAAAAAATACAACGTAATATATGGGATATGATATTGTAAATTCCAACCATACAACAATGTTTTCATTTAAAATATGCACAACTATGAGATCCTAAATGGTTTATGGTGTACATAAACTAAAATGTGAAAACAGGCTTAAAGATCAGTATAGATTATAAATTGGCATATCATAGAATGGTGACTTAGTTATTGCTTATTATCAGAGACTTGCTGGTGGCCAAACTTAAAGTAGAAATTTTCACAATCAAATCACTGTACTCTTTAAGCTTAATATCTAAAGACAATGGGAGGAAATTAATCTAAATGCCAGAAATATTGGTCAAAGTTTTTTCAAAATGTTTGAATGAAACTCAACATTTTCATATCTACTGTAGATAGCAAACATCTGACAAAA
Source organism: Temnopleurus reevesii (assembly GCA_036244855.1). Taxonomy (NCBI): domain Eukaryota; kingdom Metazoa; phylum Echinodermata; class Echinoidea; order Temnopleuroida; family Temnopleuridae; genus Temnopleurus; species Temnopleurus reevesii. The sequence continues at coordinate 1,917 of BQKZ01014159.1, read as the reverse complement.
ATAATTGACTGGTGATTCTTCAACTTTGTCGCTTTTAATTTAAAGGCATGGAAGGAAATCGTTATTCCCACTTTACTTTTATGCTAACAGCCCACGAACATAAGAAAGCTAATCCTTTTTGTAACACTCAAAAGTCACTTAACTAAAAAATTGTCACAGTTGAGGTTGAAAACCTGACGATTCCTGACTGTTACGCACAGCCCTTTTGGCAATTCTGGGTTTATGTGCCCTAATTATTTCTAGCTCAAGCTCTTTTTTGACAAAATTATTTCTGGTCACTTACTCTACAATAGATTGTTTTATTCTGTCAGAGCACAAATGGTGCAGTAAACAACAAAATTATATAGGCCCATAAAACCAAGATTTATCAATGATTTTCTCCTCCGCCTCTCTCAAGTTGGATTTGTATCACAGGAAAATATATACTAGGTTTTATTATCTGTGCTATGTTACATTATGCTATGTGAGTTATGTTATGCTATGCTGCATTATGATGTATGTTGTGTTATGTTCTGTACTGTACCATGTTTTGCAATCTCATACTCTGTTATGTTACATATACGTGAAGATATGTGTACATAACAGCATATAAATGTTTAGTGTTGCTACATTTTCAATATAATCTAGCTTTAATTATGATGATGACCGTTTGATTAGCACCAGTCTTCGCCTCAGCTGGGGGCTCATTGCACTCAATCACTCAAAATTATGTCTCACAAATGTCAATACGACTATGCAACTAAACTACAGCACATGGATAAAATTATACATCACAACACTACAGACGCAAAAACATGTGTGACTTGCAGAACAAAGGGTAACAGAAAAGGAATAATTTGCGGCAGAAAACTTACGTCGAAGGCAAAAAGGCTTTGTCAGGACATTGAGCCCTGGAAAGCGAGCAGAAATGGTGAAGAGGTGCAAATATATGCAAATTTATGCAGGAATAGAGAAGAATAATATCCTATAACTATCCCTTGTACATACATAATACATCTACTGTATAAGCTGACATTTTCGCGGTTGTTTTATTTTCGCTAATTTTGCAGTTTTAATGGAGTGAAAATTTCCACTTTGTGTGATGCACATTCATATGTGTACAAACACTATCAAATTGTGAAAATAGCTATACGCCAATGTGTCAAACTGGTCCAAAATTGCGAAAATATATGTACGCTAAAATATCATTGATACAGTATTTTCCATAACATTCCTATCAACTGCTATTGTCCATATTATGGGCAAATATGAATTAATACTTCTTACTAAAATATACGGTAACTATCCCATACAAATTTAAAGGAGAAGTATTAGGTACAATATAAATGAGAGTAGATAGAGATATAACAATAAAATTATACAGCCAAAGTTAACATACAACTCTTCCAATTGATTATACTTCTATTAAATTCTCAAACTAAAATCACCATCTGAGCTTGTTAATCAATGCCCATATTCGACAGTAATAATGCCACTATTTTTAACAAAAAAATACAAATAAACATATCAAATGAACTAAGCTACATAAAAGGTTGTGTGTAAACAAAGTTATATCAATTATCTGAATAGAAATAATCATGAAAGGCAGGAACTCATATCTTCATGTGGATGTGAAAATGACACAAACAAAATTGACAAGACAATCATCTTTTAAAACTCATAAATCTGCAATTGTTGACGCATCCCCTATTTTCAACCTCATTATTATGTAGTTCACATGAAAAAAATTGTTTGGTATAATATCACTTCCTCATTTCAGTTATGAAATAAACATCAAAGCAGCGAAAATTAAGATTGATGATAGATATCAAAATTGCAAGGAAAGCAGCTATAAAACAAGAGGGTCATATGCTGAAAAGGAATTTTAAAAGTGATCATAGAATGAACTAAATATGGTTCATAAAGCGATAGTTAGGA
>BQKZ01014157.1:0-10251 GCA_036244855.1 Temnopleurus reevesii | reverse complement strand
GATTCCTTACAAATCACAATGCATCAATTGATTGTGTACACTTTATTTCCATTACTATTGCTGTCTCTTTAGTGGGTATGCAGAACTAGTGGAGAGACGTCTGAAAGATCTGGGCATCTCAACTGACATGATGTTTGTCAACCCAGAGGCCTCCATCACTGCTGTTCTAGATGGAGCTACACGCAATGGCGCCCTCTATGCTATCATGGTGTCCAGTCAGCATGAAGTGCATCGCTCTTTGACTCTGAACATCTTGCATGGTACTCCACAAGGTAAGGCATTAATCATTATCGCTTTGAAATCTATTTCTTATATTTATATAATTAGAAATTTCTTTTGTGTGTATTTCCAGATTGTTCAATTTCAGAGAGTCTGCCTCTTTTCTTTTACTTTATCCATGGTGTGATGTGCTCAATGGTATTGTTACCTGTTACCATTGACAAGTGTGATATGTGGTGGTATGTAGATAATGCAGGTTAGGGAAATTTGATCTATTATGTTCAATTCGGCTTTATTCATTTGCAGCCTCTAAATTGCTTTTTGCTTTTATAGTAGGGTGCAGTATGGATTGGAATTATAGTGAAGGAAGAATGAAGAAAGATACTTATGAGTTGTCTCAAGACGAGTGTAGTTTTTACATTTATTGCCTGTCTTCGCAAGGCAATGCACCTAGACACTTGCGTTTGTTTAATATATCTATTTGCTAAGCAGGCACATGCTTTTGTTGGGCTTATACTGATTGGTTATTGTAAAACATCTGATTATCTTCGTTGGAAGGAGAGAGTGTTATGATGTGAAACTCAGTGACAGTTGGAAGAAGAGAAATGCTGACTTGTATGTAATGAATGATTGTGATATATAGTTTGATACAGGAGTTCTTTATTTGGTGTGCGCTACATGTAAATATTTGAGGAATTGTCGCGATTGTCTGCATGCAAGACTAAAAATGCGTTCACAGTAGGACGACTTTCTAAAACGATTGAACATGCACCACAGATTTATCTTTTGTCTCTAATGATACTGAAAGTGAGGTGTGGAAGAGATAAATAATAAAAGAAAGGGACATTATTAGTGGAAGTATGAATATAAAGAAAGTGGGAGAGGCACTTAGGTGTGTAGATAATCATTATCATAATTCATTCTCTCAAATTGCTTTCTATTAACTAGAGTGTAATTTATTGTCATACATTTACTGTGATGCATGCACATTCCTTTTGAACTTCTGGAGGGAAAAGAGGGAAAGTGCCAAATATGTGTGGATGAATAGTGAGGTTATAATATTTGTTTCATTTTCCCCATTTCCAGAGCTACCTTCCCTTCGCTTCTGAATATATACGGAATGAATAGACTCGTAATACAGTTGCACAATACTTAGGTTAGATGAGATTTCTTTTGCCCTGTAAATGCATATCTGTAAACTGTTAAGGACTCCTCACTTTATCAGATGTCCTAGAGCAAGCAAAGTAGTGGTTTGAAGCTCACTACCAGCGCAGTATGTGCGAACTGGGGAAAAAGATCAATATCAATTGGTAGGTCAGCGTTTTATGTTCTGCGTGAATGAAACTTATATTTTGATTTTATTTTCATTGGTGTAAAAAGTGCACACTGTTGCTGTTGTGCAGTACACTCCACATACAGTCACTAACTTTTCTAATTGTCCTTTTTTTCAAAGATGTCATTGATGATGGATGTCGCAGCATTTTCAAGTTCACAAAATATTTACACTTTCTCGTATTTTGTTTGTAATATTGATGCAGATATAAAAATGTAATACATGTATATTTTCTTTCTACAGAGCTATCAAATCTACATGAGCAGAGATATATTTACATGTTTATTCTTTCCTTAAAATACCTCACTGTCTCTTTTGATCACTTTTGCCTCTTCATTACCTTGTCAATTCATATTCCCATACTTTCATTGACTAGAGCAAATTACATAACACTTCTTTGTTATTTCTTCTTTTTCACTTAACCTTCCCTTCTAATCTTCTACAGTATTTGTTTAAAATATATATGTTGAAATATGACAAACAGTCTGGTTTTCATGTTCTCAAAACTTGAATTTATGCATGCTCAAATCTTGTAATGATTATGTTATCTAATATAAATTACTACATGTATTTTCTATCTAGGTGCCATTTAGGTGAACATAAAGCTGAATACATCGTATGAGTGTGTGAATAATTTGTGAATATGAAAATTCTAGTTGCTGTAGTTATAAATTATTACTTCAAATGTGAATTTATTGAGACAGAGGTTTTTAGTTCTACAGTGTATTATATTTGGTACAAGGTTTATTTTTTTTATTTTTTAGTGTGTGTTTACAATGGTCTCTGAATACGTTTATAAGAATATTAATTCCTGTGTGCCCATTCTGAATCTGAAAAACTTTGAATGTGCGTGTGAGAAATTTTAAAATGCAGTGTGTATTTGGTTTGAAGATGTATTGTCTGAAAAAAAATTGGAAGTTCTCTGTGTGTGATCAATATAATTTATCACAATAATATATAATGAATAAAAGAATGATAATATAATACTAATACATTGAGTTTTCAGAGAAAATGATACGTACAAGTCTTTATGATGCATCAAACAAAGTGAAGAAATTGAAGTATACTCAAGAGCATAGCAAAAAACTTAGACATTTTATATTTTGTAAACGTGATATGAAGTAACTTAAATTACACACAATGTTATATTTAAATGTTGTTACATTACTACATGTTAATACGTTTACATTCACTCAAGATTACATTTTCAACAAGTAACTTTATACAAAGGTTTTGAATATATTCAGTGTGAGTGCTGTACATATGGCAAGTGGGAGTGAATTCCAGAGTGTGGATTGGATGTATGTGAAGGACTTATGGTTGTTGCGGTGTATTCTGGAGCGAGAAACTTGAAGAAGATGAGTTGGTTTTGTCACCCAAGAGATGAAGGAATTCATAGAGGTAGGAAGTAGATGAGTTGGAGAGGAGAGGAATTTAGAACATAATGCATTGAAATATCTTGAGAAGCGTATTCATCTGCTGAAAATAAAAAATAATTCTCCATGTTTGTTATGTTCGTTGATACCCATCATTGATGCTGAGTAAATTCATGTTTGTCTCGTATATTCTTGTCACTTTATCAAATGAATCGATTAGGTTTGTCTTTTCTAAGGTGTGGTGAGATGTGAATGAGAAGGATGAAAAGGAGTGGTTAAAATGAATTTTAATCGCATATATTGATGTACCCTTTACATTTAATTTACTGTCAAGCCAGAGATTTTTTGTGTGTGTCAAACTTTGACAAGTTTTTCATGTCCTTGCGCTAGCATATTTCTGTTGTGTTCAGATTTCTTCCTGCAGAAGCGACCAACACAAATACAGTTGCTATGATATACACAAAAAACGCACTCATTTTGAAGAAAAAAATGTAGAAATCATTGTATTGCACAATCAGAAAGTATTATTTGATGCTGACATTCATGGTTACTTAAACAGTCTTTTTTTTCAGGTGGAATTATATTCAGAAGAATGAGCGAGGACAAATTATATTTAATGGTTAATTTTATCTTATTTACAGGAATTCAACGGATATTTTTACAGATCTATGCTTTCTTGAACGAGTTGACTTTATCTTAGGTTTCGGATGTGTATTTCAATTGGTCATTATTCTTTTCTTTCCAGGACTCCAATTATTCTGTAGGCATTCAGGAAGGGAATTACTTTGCAAATTGTTCAGGCTTTCTTAATAAATATATGTATTAAACAAGTGAATTTATGTTGATTAAAGTAAGCGTGTGGGTAAGAGAGGAAATAAAGGAGGATGTTTACTTTGTGTTTTATCAAGAATTAAAAAGTTTACGTCAGCACACATGTACAATAAATCCAGTCCATTTTACCTAAATTTCTATAAATTAGAATCTTCAACCCTTCCAGATTCTTCTCAAAATTTGTTCATTTGTAATGCATTTTGTTGTTGATTTTGACCGTGTATGTATGCTCAAAAGTCTGTATATTCATAAATGTTTTTAAAAGGGAAAAATGTTTTAGACTGAAGTAAAATGGTTCTTCAGGTCAACCTCTGAATCAACACACATACGGAAAAATAGATTAATTTCCGTATTATAATGTAAGTCATTTTTCAAATTTATTTAAACATACATTTACACAATGGTTTGGCACCATTTTGACTTTTCAGTTTGTTAATCAAAATAAAAGTGATAATGATATAGATTAATTCTATGGCGCTAAAACAGAGTACCGTAGCGCTTTACAATTTAACAAGTAAAAGAAATTTTGGAAACATACATGTATCTTGCATCTAAAGGTGATATAGTTCCAAAGATACATCATTTTCATACAAGTGGAAAAATCTTCATGATGTAAGGGAACATAGAGTAAATTTGTCTAAATCCTATTGAACTGGATGTCTTCAACTCCAAACTTGTTGGTAATGTAAATATTAAGAGAGACTCCATGATTTATAAGTCATCACAGCTATATATGTGCTGAATGTAAGCATGGTCTCTTATTCAGATTTCGGAGTTGCTCCATTTTATAAAGTGAGAACTGTTGGTGTGTATGTCAGGCGAACCTCTAGAACTGGGCCTTTGGAGCATCCACTGTGATGGATAATGGTGAAGCACTCTTATTGATTAGAATAATTGTAACTGATTGTTATCTTTTGTAATTACTCAATTGAACTGAAATCCGAAAATTGCAAGTGATATTATCCAAATAAAACTTTGACCTAAGTTTTTTTTTTTATTGTATAATGCTGTCTCTTTGAACAGATGCAAGAGTTGGAAAGGTTTTTTTTTTCTTTTGCTGTTGTATTGAACATCAAATTGAATGAACGTGCATATTCAATTTTTGTGTAAACCACTATAAAAGTGTGTCCTTTACTGATTTGATTGCTCTTTGTTCTTTCTTTATATCCATTTATACGATAAAGGGTATCTCAAGATGTGTCCCACTCTCTTGCCCTGCTAACCTCCCCCACAATATGCAATTTTCTCTTCGATTTTAGAACACAGGAACATGCCCCAAGATGATGCCATGAACCTCATTGCCCGTAACTACGATCGCTACATCCAAGATCTGCGAGATAAGCGTGGCTCCGTTGCCTCAGGCACAGTGTCATCTAAAGCCGGTGCTGACGGCCAGGCAGGAGTAGAGCTGACCCTGACACAGCTATTCAGCCTGCTTGCCGATGGTCGTCAGTTGACGCTGGCTGAGGTAGACCGTGTCCTCACATTCCTTGAAGAGATGCGTAATCGCATGGCTGAAGATCAGGGTGCTCCTGCTAGGAAGAAGGAGAAGCCAGGTAGGTTTCTTCACTGAGAATGTATAAAAGCAACAATATTTGACATATATGTATGAAACTTGGATAACATTTCATTACCCCTTATTTGGAGTATAAGAGGCAAAGGAATCAAAACAAAAATGTTAATACCTTTGAAAAATCTGTGAGTCTGATATAATGGAAAAAAATCAGATAAATAGATACCTAATATGACTGAAGCAAAGGGAAACTTCAATCAATATAGAAGCCAGATATTTGTTGATACAGTGAGTCAGACTGAAAATATCTCTACATGCAACATTGACATTATAGATACTTTGTAATTAGTCATTTGAGAGCTACAAATCTCTAACGACTTTACCAAAAGATTTTGGAGAATTGTGGGGAAAAGTGCAGGTTATGGTACCTGGACGTGATGTTTTGATTTTTTAATAATTTTAAGAATATTCAAATTCTCAGAAATATGTGATATTTGCCAGAGAGATACACAAACACTGATGATAAATACACAATATACACAATATTCAAAGAATAATATTCAATGAAAATGAAATTTCTTTTGACATGCAATGTGTGGAAGAATATTTATTATGATAGAATGGATGAAAGTACATCTAATTATCAAGATAATTGTTTTCAATGTCCTTCTTATTGGTGGATTATATGGGCCCTTGATATGATGGTTCTGTTGTATTCCTATTTTTCAGCTGCTCCTGTTGCCAAATCTACAAAACCTGCAGAAGAGAGTCCCAAGCAAGACGATCTTCAAGCCAAGATCCTGAGTCTCATAGGCTCTAGCGTGTCTCCTGCAAGTGTTGCAGCTGCTGTGTCCAAGGTCACCTCAATGTCTACAGCTACAATCAAGGCTCAGACCCCGCAGCGAGCTCCTGTGGCTAATATTGTCAGCAAGGCTGGTTCTGGTCTCCTGGCGACACCAACTTCCAAGTCTGTCCTCCCACAGGTGAAACCTCCCAGCACTGCCCCACCTGCCCAGAAGCCTGCAGCAGCAGCAGCAGCTACCAACCCACTCAACCTGGACAACCCAAATGTCAAGAAGGCCTTGGACAACCTCATCCAGACTGGACCCAATCTCCTACGAGGGATCAGTGCGCCACAAGCTGCTCCACCTAGTGTATCACCTGCAGCCAACGTCATGTCTGCGCAAAGAAACATGACTCCCCAGGCGCAGATGAACCCCCATGCGCAGATGAACCCCAATGCGATGACCGAGGAGCAGATCGCGCGTGCTCAAGCCGAAGCGATCCGTACCATGCACCAGATGAAGGCAGGTGGACCGAATATCCCACCCAGTATGCAGCAGAATATCCAGATGGCTGCTGCCTCGAGCCTCATGGCTGCAGGTATCAATCCTAACCAGCTGGGTCCTGGTGGCATGACCCCTCAGCAGCTTCAGGCCCTACATGCCCATAGCATGGCCTACAGCATGAGAGGACAACCCCCTCCACCACCTGTTGGCCCACCCCCTGGTCGACATATGTATTAGGTGGTTACAGTTGCACCTAACTGCAGTGTGGATCCCATATATGTATAAAGCTGTTGATTTACCTCCTCACAGTCAACATTACTCATTATGGAGTACCATTGTAAATTAATGTAGTTGCAATTTCCTACCTGTATGATCATCGTTTTCCAGTGTTGCATTTAGTAGTGAATATGTACAAAAATTGTACATATTTTTAACTTACATGCTAAGGAAATTCAAAACCAAAAAGGAAATCATGCTTTTATCTCTGTCAAATCGACTCTCTTCTTATTATTTCCACTCAATTTACGGTGGGCTATAAATCATCTTCATTTTTTTTTGTTTCTTTAATCGAGCAGACGATGAAATAAAAAGTAATTTCCTTATAAAATTTGAATTCTTGTTTATTTGACATGTACAAAGAATAGCATATTCCATCATGCATGAATTAATTAAGTACTCCGTATAAGTGTGTTAAATTGTAAATAGATCAACAAGCTGTTGTAAGGAATTTTCATTGTAAATATTGCTCTTAGATACGAAGAATGTGCTTTTCCTGTAGGCAATCACTGCGTACATCAAAGTGCAACATATGTTAGCCATACATTCACTTTGATGACTGTGTTACATCTCGATCGTGTATCTTATTTCACTTTGAAAGTATGACGTACTAATGCTGGTTCACAATGATTACATAATTCATGGTAAGACACGATTTGTGAAATTATCTGCTGTAACAAAATCAAGAGAATCATTTACTATGGTCAATTATGCAATCTCAATTCAGTAGATTGATACAAATTATATATCCTGTATTGTTTCATCTGTTTATTCAAGCTTGACTGTATGTGTTTGTGCTTTACAGGAGTATTTTGTAATGTTGATATCTCTATCTGAGAATTTTCAGGTAATGTACCTGATTGATTCCATCTGTACCAGTCTTTCGCAAGGATTTGTTGGAAAAAAGAAGAAAATCTCTGTTAGGATGACTGATTTTCTCGGTATATTTGTTAAATAGTTTGACTACAGCTCCAGTTTCGAAAGCAAAAAAATATGTAGATTTAGAGAATATGAATGCAGCTTGTAAAAAAGCATAATGTTAACCATTTTCTTACTTGTGCAGATACAATGTTAGTACATTAATTTCTTTTAAAAGTCACCTGCCTGATTATACATACTGCTTATGACTTGCACAAAAGATTATGTTGGTAAAATTAAAGTGTTTTTGTATTGTTATGTAGCGATAATAAAGTCCCATCTTAACCCAGTTACTGACAGAAAATTGTGACTATTCAAACTTTGTTATTGGTGCTAGTTTGTATGCGGTGGTATATGTATGTTCTCCACGATGGTGCTGATGATGCTGGTGATGTTTGTGATAATGTCGATAATGGTGACAATTATTGTTGTCATGAATATATGAATGATCAAAATATACAATTTTTCTTCAAATCGTCAATTACCATCATGAAGTAAAAATCATTTAAATCATTTGCATCATATGTGATTAATTCACCCTCCTCATCGTGGGGTGATGAGCGTGGAGAGAACAGTGCAATTATTGCATAAAATAAGTTACTTCAGTCAGTTTTGTGAAATGTTTGCTATCCTAACCAGCTAAAACTACATGCTGCGTCGGCTCGATTTAAAATCAAACAAATATGCTCTACTCTGATCATTGAAACACAGTATAAAATAGTTTAATTATAAGTTGTCAGTTAATTCAGAAAGCTTCATTTCGAACTACGAGATATAGTTAAACTGAAAAAATATGATGTAAACATATCTTGCGCAATTTGTAACATATAAAACTATCCATGCTTTCTGCAGTCATGACTTTCTCCTTTGTCTTTCTCTTCACTATTATAACAGATGAACCACTGTCACCTGAAGGAGAAGTCGTCGTTTCGACTATCCTCGTTTCATTTCATTTTCATTCATAGGTCTGTTCTGCGACCATCCAGAGATGTCGACGTATTTTCGTGAAGTTTAGGTCATTTTTTCAATTTTCACATTTTATCATATTCATGACTAAGCCTTATAATATATTCTTTCTGTATAAATTCGTAATATACTATCAGAATTGCAACGATAAATGATAGTATCAGTGATAACTTACCCCTCCGTTCGTATACTGTGGGACCAGCCATTAACCTTTAAAATAAATCAGTCTCAACTGTTAATTTCATTTACAAATCATGTGACATGATATTATGTTTGATCAAGACACAACGTGATGATTTTGAGCGGTGTTAAGCATCGTTATTTTCAACTTTAATCGATTGCGTGGTATGCTTCTCGATTATATCAAGCATATTCTATTATCTCTCGATTACTAGCCTAGTCACTTCAAAGCAAAGGGATAATTTTACCTGCCTGTATAAAAATGCTAGGAGAAAACGATAAACAATGATATCGTTTCTTTCATGTAATTGTGTGTTTGTTAATGTGTACATAATGTATTTCGTATTATACAGGGCCTCTAGGAAGAACAGTACTTTGATTACTAATGGGGCTACCCTGTTGAAATAAAACGTAATAAATAAATAAATAATATAAATAATTAAGGTTTTAAACGAAAGCTTCGATTCGACCATACTCGTTTTTCATGTCGGTTCGTACAGTTACATTTCAACGAATTCTCTCGACCAATGAAAAAAAAAAACCCGCAAGACAAAGGGAGAAATGGTGTGTAAAACAGCATCGTATCCAATCATTGAAATGAAATCGAATTCCTTTATGTTTTGTCCGAGACTCGTCTTTGATCGCTATCGATATCGTTTCCCTCGTATGGTCTGATGAGCATGATCTTAGCTGATTAGATAGATCCATGGTTTGATGTAGTGAAGCTACACTGCGCCATCTGCATCACAAATCCCCCCCCCCCCCCCGAAACGTATAACGAATATTAAAAGATGCGGCAAAGCGAAATCCTCTTCAGATAAGCCAAAGCACTGGCAAACATTTCACAAAAATTGACTGACTGCTCTTGTAATATTGGCTGCTCGAAGTTTGTAGTTTCGACTGCGATGCTTTTTTTTGCAAACAAATGTGTGTGTTTTTTTTAAAAGAAATATCGAAGTCTGCCTTATTCCATCATCAAGTAACAGAATTCATATTCATCTGCTCCACGTATGAACAAAAGTTTATTTGTGTTTCTGACGATGCTGATGATGTTGTCACGTTTATGGGCAATTTTGTGAAAGTGTCACGTCCTTTATACGCAAAAAGCGAATATCTTTACGACTACATGTTCATGAATTCATCAAAATCCAATATGTGTGAAACATAGTATCTCTGACATACATTTATATTAAATTTCGAGGAATCTCATCAAAGCATGCTATTCTATTAACATAACGACTGTGACAAAACCGTGAAACTGCCCTTATATTATAATTATACATGTATTAACCTTATATTAGTGGAAATGTATTGAGGTATGATCGTGTTGGGCATGGTTATGGGTGTGGG
>BQKZ01014154.1:0-10451 GCA_036244855.1 Temnopleurus reevesii | reverse complement strand
TGATACATCAAGTCTGTTTCAAAAGTATGATCAAAATATTTCCTATAATTTCAAACAAACAAAAATTGAAAGCATTATTTTTCACATCAAGTTTTTTTTCAAAGACATGCAACAATGCAATGAATATTGTTTGTAAACCGAATTTCAACTTTTGTGTTTAAAGTGAAAACAAAATGTAAATGCTCAAAACAAGGGTTTAAAGCATTTATGGCGATAACAGTTAGTAAGTTACATTTACCTGTAAATATTTGTTGTTCTGAGTATTCATAGTGATAACCTGTAGCAAAATATTAGGTAATACATTGAAACATAAATTGTCACTAACTGGTTATAATGAAATGTCATATAAAAATTGTAATTCCAATGGCTTACCAAACATACTGTACATACCACAATCAAAATCACTATGTCAATGTACATGTATGAACTTACTCAAGCAAGCCATTATCAAAAACTGGGGGTGTTTCATCAAGATTTGTCGCAGCGACAAGGAGTCATTTTCCGACAGTTCCCATAGTCTGTCAGCGATAGAGCTTTTCATCCAATTACAATCAAGGAATTTGTCAGCGCTGACTACTTGTCTCTGCGACAAATCTTGATGAAACACCGATCAGGTCTGCTTTTCATCTTTAGCAGACATAAAATACTTTGTTCACAAGAATCATACCTTTCAATATTCAAAATTATACTGGAAATATCTTCGTGAATGAATATTTACAACAAAACATATTTCATTCAAACTATTAATTCGCCTCCAAACTTCAAATATAGTATCAGAATCTAATGCTTCTTCCATCTTTGGGAATGAATATTTACAAGAAAAACATTCTCAATCAAAAGATTCATTATCATTTTTCAAAAACCATCATACTTGAAATAGTTCCATAATTCAATGTTCCTTCTAGTTCTACAGTCTTTGTGAATGAATATTTACGACAAAAACATCCTAATTCAAATAATTTATTGTCATTTTTCAAAAGCCATCAAACTTCAAATATAGCTTCACAATTCAATGTTGCTTTTTCAGTCTTTGTGAATGAATAGTTACAACAAAAACATTCTCATTAAAACGATTTGAACATTATCATGTTTTTCATAAGCCTTCAAACTTCAAATATAGCTTCACAATTCAATGTTGCTTTTTCAGTCTTTGTGAATGAATAGTTACAACAAAAACATCCTCATTCAACCGCTTCATTATCATTTTTCAAAAGCCAACATACTTGAAATAGTTCCACAATTCAATGTTCCTTCTAGTTCTACAGTCTTTGTGAATGAATATTTACAACAAAAACATTCTCATGCAAATGCTTCACTATCATTTTTCAAAAGCCATCATACTTGAAATAGTTCCACAATTCAATGTTCCTTCTAGTTCTACAGTCTTTGTGAATTAATATTTACAACAAAAACATTCTCATTCAAACGATGCATTATCATTTTTCAAAAGCCATCACACTTCAAATATAGCTTCACAGTTCAATGTTGCTTTTTCACTCTTTCTGAATGAATATTTACAACAAAAACATTCTCAATCAAATGCTTCATTTATATAATTTTTCAAAAGCCATCAAACTTCAAATAAAGCGTCACGATTCAACATTGCTTCTCCACTCAAATTATTTCTTTTATCCTGTAGCTCACTTGTTACTTCACTGCTCGGTGAACACAAATAATACGGGTACAATGATGGCACTTCTCGTTGTTTATTTTTCAAACAAATATGACTGAATGACGCCTGGATCTCGACTGTCCAACTTGGCTCAATAAACAAATCACTGACTGCTAGCTTGTGTGGCCATTGTGTTATTCTTCGAGGCAACACTGAAGGTTGAAACGTTAGACTCTTTTCTTTCTTTCCATTTTCTTTTTTTCCTCTTCTTCTTCGTTTGTTTCTACTAACATTTTTTCACTCAATTATTGTCTCTGAAAATATAAATGGTCAGCTTCTGTAGTACATTGTTTTCAATAGATCCATTGTAAATATACAGGCTCAACAATTTCACTCACATGGATGAAGTCATCATAGTTTAAAAATGATCTTTTTAACCAACAATATTGAACAAAATGTTAGCATTTTTGTTTCCAAGATCAGAAAATTTTCAGCAGCTTAAATAGGATGTTCCAATGATTAATGCAGACATCGTCAAAGATGTGTCCTGATTTGAAATTTCTGATGTAAAATCATGGGTTGGTCTTTTTCTTTATAACAATACTGGTGGTCTCAGGGCGCTACGAACCCACTTGCCCAAATACCCAGTGCAACAAAATTGAGCCATTGGGCAAGTAAATAAGATTGTCACTTGCCCAAAAAGACATAGAAATTGTGTTGGGATCATTAATTTGAGAAGCCACTTGTGCTGTCGGGCAAGTGGTGCAAAACATTCTTGTAGCACCCTGGGTCTTCCTACATGTACATGTAACTTCACAAAGCATTTTCACAAAAAAATATAACCCATAAATAAAACATGGACACACTGCATCAGGATGTGTAATTCAAGGTAATACACACTGTACATGTACATGTAGGTATATAGACAGAGGGAGGCAAGCCTGGACGAGGATTATAGAACCGGTTACTTTCAGAAAGAAACATTTCTAGTGCTGAATTTCACCTCCACAAAGAATCATGTTGGAAAATATTGGAAAATAGCTTCAAAATAATAACAAACAAGGAAGTCTAACATCAGGATGAAATTTCAAATACAGATCCATAAATGTCTTCATTCCATTCCCTACATTTGAGATCTCTACTCCTGAAGACTATTGACCGAATGAGGGAAACACTCGCAGAATAAGGGAACTAAAGAATTAAAGAATTCCCTTTGTCGAAGGAATGCCATCCTAAGGCGAAATAGAACCTCAACAAAACAGTGAGAAAATCCCTTACACATATATATCTCGCGGGGTTCTTCCGTCCGGCACTGGCGTTAAAGTTTACATTGCAAGACGACTGGTTAGCTCGGTAAACTGGTTTTATTTGTACTTCATGTGCTTTGCCGTTCGTCCCCTTATACGCTGTGCAGAGATAGCCGTACAGGACAACAAATAGACACTCTTCAGGCTTTAGTTAAAGGTGCAGTGATTTCAGATTCTGGGATTTGTTGTTTCGTAGAATGTGATTTGATGCAAACCTACAAAAGATCAGTGTAACTGAATCCTAAACACTACATGGATACAGTATTAAAAGATCTGTTGAGCTGTTTCAGGGAATAACTTCCCTTTTCACATTTGACTAGCAGTTTTAGCTACATATTGAGGAAACATTTTCAATACTTTACTGTAGAGTTCTGTGTGAAAAAGTTGATAAATAAAAAATTGTTTGTATAGCAATCATGCTAAAATGCAGAGCAACTTGCGATGCGGTACCAGGAAAATTATTCCCTGTGTTTATCTCTACAGAAGAAAGATATTTTAAAGTGGCCTACATGTATATTCTATAAGAGGTGGCAAAACTTCTAATCAAGTTATGCAAATATGAAAGGTTGATGAAAACTTGTATGTGGAATTGACCATGAAATCAGTTTGTTGCGACCCATTTTTATCCAAAATGACTCATTTTGAAATCAATCTGAGATACATAAAAGCATTTTATGAACTCATGTGTGTGTACACGTAGATGTAGCGAGTATCAAATACAGTACGTTAGAATACACTGTACACGCAACTTTACGAAAATCCAATCTCTTGCGACCGCTAAAATCTGTTTGACTTTGAGAAATTTGACTTACAAGCGGCAATTAACACATGTAGTTTATGATTCTTTTCTAAATTCCATCGACTAGGCAATAATTCAACTTACATGACGTAGACAAGTTCGACTTCGGAATAATTGACTGTACTTTGATGTGACTGCTGCTTATGGCAGGGTATGTTCAAGATAAAAGTAAACAAAAATTTAAACTAGTGTCAGCGGTGGGATTTGAATCCATGGCATTGAAATTAATTGTTGCTCCACAATTTCTAGTGCATTGATAATATTCATGACCATAAGGTGGGCATTAAGTCAAAATATCAAATGGCCACAATAAAATTTGCAAATAATGTGTCATGGGTACTCATAATAGAGTCCTTTAACAAGAAAAATAATACGTAAATCAGTTGCATACAAAAATCCTTTATTCTCACAATTATAAAATATGAATTATATATATACTAGTAGTGCAAGCCTCAAATTGGGTGCACTTTTGCTTTCCATATATACTCTTTTTTATTTCCTTTAGATCTCCTAGGGGGTGTTGTTCAAAAGTTGCAATTGATCACAAGTTGCAGTTGATCGGAACGCGCCAATCAAAACCATTGTTACATGTGCGTCTTGCTAAATGCGCATACCATGCGCCAATGAAAATGCGCATTTCGATGTACAAAGTTGCAGTTGATTTGCAATTGAATTCGAGCAACACCCCCTTAGAGATCTAAAGGAAATAAAAAATAGGGTATATGGAAAGTTTTTATGGAAAAGTGCCCTTCATCAAAATTGCCTTTTATACTGTGATGCTCACATGAAATCTTATTACAAGGCCTGTATAATCAGGCCTGTAAAAGAGTTTTCAAGCAACTATTTCCCCCTTTATATTTAATATGATTTTTCTCTGCATCACTTTCAATCTAAAATCTATTTAAAAAAATAATAATAAATAGGTCTTCCCTCCACAACAAGTTTCACATTGATTTTTAGCAATTTCAAGGCCAGAAAATATTTCTAAAGTGTAATCCTGACATTTTTCGGTATATGCATTAAACTTCAAAGAGCCAGCATGCGTCGGACAGAAATTCCTATTCTGCACTCTTTTATAGTCAATTTTATGCATGAAGAAGACTACAAAAAAATGAATTCCTTCTTGATCACACTCTCTGCATTGACTACAGAGCTTGACACAATTCTAAATTCTGTACCCTTTTGTATTTTTTTATGTTCGATACATTGTGCAGAAGGTAGGGGGTATAGGCAATGCATTGTATCTCCTTAGTCATGGTTTAGTTGCCAACTTAAGGAGCGTTACAAGCCACCCACTCAAGACAAAAAAAGGGTTTATCTAGGCCTATATGATTCCGTGAGCTTTGACGCAGCTTTAGGCTTATTTCACCAAAATATATTAAGGCTTGAGCTGATTAGGAACAGATCTATAGAAAACTCCATTTTTCAAACCAACTATATGTAAGCTTCGAAATAATTTTTTCTTCTTTTAAATACTTATTCGGACAATCTTTTTTTCATAAATGAGAGCGTTTTGAGATCTTGGACCACAGTGCATAACACTACCATCAATGACAACTTTGTTTAATATTCATGATATTTTCCGTTAATGCCAATTGGCATTTGGACATTGTCATGCTGTATTGGTAGATGTATTTGCCACATTAACTGGTTAAGTTAAACCTTATGCAACAAGCCACTGATTTTGAGTAACCAATGTAGGGTAAAACTACATGTACAGCGTACAGCTTAAAATTAATTCAATATACCTTGTTATTTTTGTTCCATACTTATACAATGAACATATTTCAGTATAGAACACATTCACTTCATGGAAGTGTTCTTTTCTCTCCACCAAGATGTGCTGTCCAGTAATAAATCAAGATGATTTTAACAGAGCCCTCAAAGTTCCATGTTCTATACCCTTTGTGTAATTACACCTATCATACAGGCAAGAAAACAGTTGTTCGGTTGTCCTCCACCTACCCTATTAAAAATCATCTGACCTGCAATTTTTTTGGGGGTGTTTGAGGTCTTTTGGGCAATTCATTCACATACAAATAAAAAAAAAATCATGAAAATATTATACATTTATATCAATATATATGTATAGTATTGTATAAAGTCATTCACAATAGTTTAATGGCTCCTAAGCCATTATTTTTACAAATGCGGGCTATAGTCATCTGTTTCTGGGGCATACTGTCTTTTTTTTGGGGGGGGGGGGTTCTACGGTCCTTATTTGATTTGATTTGATTTTTATTCGTCATAATGCAAAAAAAATACCATTAGGCCTACATAACACGGATATCCCATCAATGCTGATGGCTTATTTCAAATGGGGTCCTAGATAAAAGTACAAGCAGACATTATACCAGGGAGTTGTACTCCCTGATTATACAAACAAGAAGCAAGTGAATATATAGCAATGCAACACGCTTACGAGAACTTCCCAAATCTAAAGAGAACTAAAACACAAACTCTTTCTGACTGATATAAACATAATAACGATGCAAACTTGCAACACGCCTTGAGCACTCAGCAGAGTGGATGCGTACGCTATATAAATTGCATCTATTATTATTTTTCAAAAATACCATTCTTATGCAACCAAACATATTTTTTTTTCTCTTGGCTTAACTACATGTAAAGAATTCCATCACTACACAATGCAGCTCTTTCTATTACATGCTCCATTATCCGTCAAATTATTCCAAGACAGGATTTTTCTTTTTCTCAATGAGATAGTGGATGAAAGATCTATACAATGGGACTCTGTGGCAGATTTCTGTGAAAGCACAAAGGGGTTTTGACCAAGGAGATTTGGTTTGACCAAATCATCAGTCTGACCAAATCCTTGGCTTGACCAACAGCGTTCTGTAAGCATTCTGGAATAGTATGTATTTGGGTATTATCGAGCTCGCATATTTTTTACATAAAGATGCCCTGAAATAGATGATTTGTATAAGTTGAATACAACAAAATTGCAACAATATTTCTTGGACACATGAAGTAATTATCAACAAAGTATTAAGCACTGTGTTATTATTCAATGAATTTTGAACTGAGGTTTTTTTAACTGAGTATGTTTCATCACAATATTATGAAAACCAGACATAATGCACTATTAGAATGTACCATCATGATTTTAGTTTAAAAAATATACATGTATATCACATTATTTTCTCCATAATATTAAACTACCCAAATATTTCATACAGTATTATACAATCAACTTTTTCACAATCGCTAGCAATCCTGCCATCGAAAGGGCTAATTTTCTTGCATTTAGAGAATGGAGTAAAAAATATAAACCTCAGGAAAAAACTTTTAGGTCTCGCATACAGCAATTTTAGGTTCTTTCAAGCGCTTGTACTAAAACAACACACAAGTTTTACAGCATTGAGAAGGAGTTAGACTCATTTACTCTATAACTGTAGACAGTTATCTCAGAAAAAACAAGCATTTTTTTACAAAGGATTAAGGGATTAAAAGCGGCTCTTCCTGTAGAGAACTGACCAAATCTTAATCATCGTGAAGTGCAAATATGAGTACTACAGAGCATACAGTAATTGCTTGCCAAAGTGACAAGCCATATTTATTTAGGAGATATTCAAGGTAGATATGGTGCAGTTATACTTCCAGTTGTGGATCTGTGTGTAGTATGAGGCACAAGCTGTAGATACAAGTTTGAGCCTACAAACGAGTGGTTTGTACAAAAACTGACTGGTATGTTATTTCATAAACAATGTTAAAGGGGAACTTCACCCTGACATTTGTGCTGTCGGCATAATGAAGGAAAATAAGATAATCTCACAGTGAAAATTTGAGCAAGATTTGATCGTCCGCTCAAAAGTTAATAATTTTCAAAGTTTGTATTTCCCCAGCTAATGGGCATCCTAAAATTGGCAACGTTGGCATAATCTGTGACATGGAGATTTCCTCATTAACTTTGTACACAAATTAATAAAAATGGATCAATGTAATATTTTAATTGAGGTATCACCACCATTCTTCCTGAAATGCTTGCACAATTACTATGTCCAAATAATACTGCAAAAAAGTGCAATATTGTCTTCTTTTCTTTTAAAAAAGTAAATCGAAAATACATGGGGAGTTCTCCATGTTGGCACCCATTTTGTGCCAATAGGTTGCCAACCCAAGGAACCCATGAGGGGTGTAAATCAAAACTTTGAAATTAATTGTAATAGGTATGTCTATACATGTATCAAATAAGGATGAGGAAAAAGATAAATTCCTTTTGATCATTTATGATAATGCAGGCATTGGTCACAAATAAATGTATGTAGGCCTAAAATGCACATATGCATCATAATATTCAACTTTGAAGAAAAGGATAGTCAGAAATAACTACAACAAGAAAATAACACAATGAGAAGTTTTCATCAAATTCAGAGAGCAATAATCAACTCAATGATCAGTCAGAGAATGTAAAAAAAAATACGTTTGTGAATAATCTCACTTCCAATCACACACTCATTCATTCATCTCACATAACTTTCTCACATTTCCCTCGACCCTCCTCTCGCCATAAAAAAAAAATCACTGCAAACAAAAGGCAAACACTTCCAGCAAATTTCCCCCATTGGCTCGCAATCGTACGTGAAAAGGCACCAAACAAATCGTATAAGCCACTGACCTGTGACAGAAAATTCGGCCGGGCACGCAGGGAGCAATGCGACGAGGAGAAGGCCCATGCGATGCCACCACCACACGAGCGCTCCAACCCCCATCTCCAAACTCCAAGACTAAGAGTTTCACCTCCTCAAAAAAAAATCACTTTATATCTCCAGTTAATTAATCCAAAAGTGGTTCCTCGGCTCGACAGAAATCTATATATCCAAATGATTCCTTTCCAAAAGTTTAGACCAGCCCGCTATTTGGGATAGTATCCGTTTCAAAGTATAAAGAATTTGAAATCACAGTCAAAGGTCTCTCCCTCACAGAAATCGGTTCCACACTATATCTCCTTTTCCTCCGAACCAACGCACATCGGTTTGTTTACTTCGGTCGTTTGAGAGCTGTGGCGAACACACGTGTACCCATGCACTTCATGAATGAGTGCGGTTTCGAGAGCGGGGAGGGGTTTAAAAGACCGTTACCCCCAATCTATTCGTCGTGCGTCTAATATCGAAATCCCTCGAATAATTTCTGGTAATCCAAATTCCTGACATCCAACCGCGTTTGGGGAGCTTATAAATCCAGGCTTCGTAAGAAATTCCCAATGGTCAGATGTTTCCAATTAACTTTGAACGCGAAGAGAATGCACTTAAGCTCGGGCGGTATGGCGGGCTTTTCTGACGAAATGGTAGAAATATGATGATGTTGATGATGAACGCATGTCGGCGTGACAAGCCAATCAGTTTGCGATCGAAAATTCATCTGTCAACTATTGACCAATCACTGCGCTGTAGTACAAGGCTTTCGTTTGCAATAGACTCATGTTTATTTGCGTATAAATGTTATTCTATTAACAATGTCGGATTATTCTAGTGTGAAAAAACACAGTTTGAAGCAGAAGGGGTTAAACCGACGAAAAGAATTTGGTTCTTGTATCTCGCTTTAACAAATTTTATTCAGTCTCTGGATTTACGACCAACTCCATGCAAGACATTTTACAACCAGTCACGTTTCAACTCCATGTAGTTTTCTTTTCTCCTTTTTTCCTTCTTCTTTTTATTTTCTACTTCTTCCCCTCTTCCTTCTCCTTCTTCTCCTCTTCCTCCTCCTTCTTCTTCTTCTTCTTCTTCTTCCTTCATCTTCTTCTTCCTCCTCCTCCTCCTCCTCTTCTTCTTCTTCTTCTTCTTCTTCTTCTTCTTCTTCTTCTTCTTCTCCTCCTCCTCCTCTTTTTCTTCGTCTTCTTGTTCTAATTCTTCTTACCCCTCCTCCTCGTCATTTTCTTCTTCAACTTCTTCTTATTATCATTCCTTCCTTTTTTTTCTTATTCTTATTCTTCATATTGTTATTCCCCTCTTCGCCTCCTCCTCCTCCTCCTTCTTCTTCTTCTTCTTCTTCTTCTTCTTCTTCTTCTTCTTCTTCTTCAACTCTCTTCTTCTTCTTCTTCTTCTTCTTCAACTCTCTTCTTCTTCTTCTTCTTCTTCTTCTTCTCCTCCTCCTCCTCCTCTTTGTCTTCGTCTTCTTGTTCTAATTCTTCTTACCCCTCCTCGTCATGTTCTTCTTCAACTTCTTCTTATTATCATTCCTTCCTTTTTTTCTTATTCTTCTTCTTCATCTTATTATTCCCCTCTTCGCCTCCTACTCCAGCTCCTTCTTCTTCTTCTTCTTCTTCTTCTTCTTCTTCTTCTTCTTCTTCGTCTTCTTCTTCTTCTTCTTCAACTTTCTTTCTTCTTCTTCTTCTTCTTCTTCTCCTCTTCCTCCTCCTCCTCCTCCTCCTCCTCTTTGTCTTCGTCTTCTTGTTCTAATTCTTCTTACCCCTCCTCGTCATTTTTTTCTTCAACTTCTTCTTATTACCATTCCTTCCTTTTTTGTCTTCTTCTTACTATTATTATTATTCCCCTCTTCGCCTCCTCCTCCACCTCCTCCTCCTCCTTCGTCTTCTTCTTCTTCTTCTTCTCCTCCTCCTCCTCCTCCTCCTCCTCCTTCCTCTCTTTCCTATCCCTGCATGTAGCTTCCCCTCCCTCCGTTGATTGCTTTTAAATCGGGAATATGTTTTTTTCCCTCATGTGGGAAAGTTATAAAGAGACAATCAGCCCATCATGGATTGTAAATTGCT
>BQKZ01014153.1:0-10296 GCA_036244855.1 Temnopleurus reevesii | reverse complement strand
TATTAGCCTCCAGATAATGGCAAGAACTGCTTCATCACACATTGCTTTTGGGTGATAAGCTGTTGTCTTCAAACAATAGCTTATCACCCTACAGATTTGTTTGATGAAAGTTTTCCAGTACCAATGCCCCTAGAGAGTCAGAGAGAGAGCGAGGGAGGGAGGAAAGAGACAGAGAGGCAGAGAGGGAGGGCCAAAGGAGAGAGAGAGAGAGAGAGAGAGGGGGGTGCAGTTTTTAGAGCTCCCCCAATGCCTGGCCTGGTCTAGTGCATGTTTATATAAATATTTTCAGCCTAGTCCTGCAGAAATGTGTGGCCCATCTCCATTGCTTTTCTATTAGGCTAAACTACTACACTCTCTACCTCCCCCCCCCCCATTTCAACATAGCAAACCCCTCGCCCATTTGCTCATCTTTCAAGTTTCACATTTTTGGGGAAACCTTCTTTTCTCCAGCCATGTCAAATTCTTACCATTCACTGACCTTACACCCTGATGAATACTAATGAACTTTGATGACCTTTACCTTTCATTTCACTTAAAGGTCAGAGGCATTTTCATAAACTTTTGAAACTTGAACTCCCCCTTTAAAACAACATTCTACAGAGATACGTAGGTGCAAGTGGGTAGGTTTCATAGATCTTGTTTTTTGTCCCTTCTCTTACCATTATTTTATTCCACAACATTTTCATAATCTTTGACCTTTTCACCACCTTTGACCTTTCCTCTCACCCAATGGTCAGAAGCATTTTTTAAACTTTTGAAACTTGAACTCCCCCTTTAAAGCAACATTCCTTTGAGGCAGGTGCAGTGGGTGGGTTTCAAAGTTTTTTTTGTCCCTTCTCTAACTCTGACTATTAGTTTGTTCCACAACATTTTCATGATCTTTGACCTTTTCACAACCTGTGACATTTCATCTCACTTGATGGTCAGAGGCATTTTCATAAACTTTTGAAAATTGAACTCCCCCTTTAAAACAGCATTCCAAAGAGATAGGTGCAATGGGTAGGTTTCACAGATAGTGTTTTTTTGTTATTCCTCTTACCATTGTTTTGTTCCACGACATCCTCATGAGCTTTGACCATTTTCACTATCCTTGATCTTACCGGTCACTTGATGGGTAGAGGCTTTTTCCTGAACTTTTGAAACTTGAACTCCCCCTTTAAAGCAACATTCTACAGAGACAGGTGAAGTGGGCGGTTTTCAGCAATTTTTTTTGTCCCTTCTCTTACTCTGACTAGTACATGTAGTTTGTTCCACGACATTTTCATGATCTTTGACCTTTTCACCTCCCTTGACCTTTCCTCTCACTCCATGGTCAGAAGCATTTTTTAAACTTTTGAAACTTGAACTTCCCCTTTAAAGCAACATTCTACAGAGATTGGTGCAGTTGGTATAGGTTTCAGAGATCTTGTTTTCCCCTTTCTCTTCCCATTGTTTGTTCCAGGACATTTTCATGATCTTTGACCTTTTCACCACCCTTGACCTTTCCTCTCACTTGATGGTCAGAGGCATTTTCTCCTAAACTTTTCAAATTTGAACTTCCTCTTTATATACAGAGGCAGGTGCAGTCGGTAGGTTTTCAGCAATTTTTTCTGTCCCTTCTCTTACTCTGTTCATTTGTTTGTTCCACAACATTTTCATGATCTTTGATTTCTCCATTCACTTGATGGTCAGATAAGTTTTCTTAAACTTTTGAAACTTGAACTTCCCCTTTAAAGCAACATTCCTTTGAGGCAGGTGCAGTGGGTGGGTTTCAAAGTTTTTTTGAAATCTTGCCAAGGTATACATAGCAATCCCAAAACCAGACAAAAGCTAACAAAGAAAAAAACTGGTCCTATGTCCACTTATAGCTCTCGTGCCTTCTCTCTCTCTCTCTCTCTCTCTCTCTCTCTCTCTCTTGCTGCCCTTCGCTTGATATTTGTATTGCTCTCTGTGTAATCTTTTTCTCTAAATTCACCTTTTCTCCCCCCATCTCTCTCTCCTTTTCTCTCTCTCTCTCTCTGTCCTTTTCTCCCTCCATCTGCCTCTCTATGCCCCTCTCTTTATCTCTCTCTCTCTATTGCTGCCCTTCACTTGATATTTATATGCCTCTCTTTGTAATCTCACTCTCTAAATTCCTCCCTCCTCCCATCCCCCTCCCCCTCTCTCTGTCTTTCTCCCCCTCTCTCTCTCCTCCTCCTCTCTGGCTATTCCTATACCTGTTCCTTTTGGGTCTCTTCCATTTCTCCCCTTGCTTTCTTTTTTCATCATCTCGTTCTCTCAATCGCTTTCTCTCCCTTTCTGTGAATAATATTACACAAAGACCACTGTGATGTATACAAATCATTATAAATCATCAATATTCCTCTGTTCTTTCATTTGCTTTGTGATCATGAATCTTGTGTCTGCATTATCAACAAAATATCTCTTTGTAGTTGAAACATTGAAATATCAAGTTAAATTAGGAACAAAACTTACCTGTCATCCCCCCTCCCGTATCAGCCTTTCTTCTATTTCTAAATTTACCCCTCTTTCATACAAACTTACAAACTTCTCAAAAAATTTTGGGCCGACCCTCCTCCCCCTAATTTCACCAGATCTCTCTCCGCTTCTGTCATCTCCCTTTCCTCACTCTACTACTAGTCCCTGTTTTTTACCCCTTATAATGTTTTTAGGTGTGAGGTGGGGGTACTGATACACTACACACACACACACACACACACACACCCACACACACACCCACCCTCTTCTCTCACTCTTATAGTCCCTGTTTTTTACCCCTTATAATGTTTTTAGGTGTGAGGTGGGGGGTACTGATACACTAACACACACAACCACAGACACACAGACTCACTCACACACACACACACACCGACCCTCTTCCCTCACTCTTATAGTCCCTGTTTTTTTACCCCTTGTAATGTTTTTAGGTGTGAGGTGGGGGGTACTGATACACTACACACAAACACACACACACACACACACACACACACACGCTTTCTTCTACCCACACACAAGTTGGTCAAAATTGTTGCCGGGGCACTGATACACTACACGCAAACACACACACACACACACACGCTTTCTCCTACCCACACACATGTTGGTCAAAATTGTTGGGGCGACTCCCTCCACCCCCTCCACCTCCTTCAATCTACCAGTCTCTCTTTTCCCCACTTTCTTCTTTCCTTTGTTGAAAGCTATTTGTCTGGTGGTATATTACAGAGGCCATGGAAAAGGTATAAAAAATTTTGTCCGGAAAAGGTGTTTTAAAACTGGTGAATAGTCTAAAGCTGAGGCTGCATTCACTAATGAAAATGAAAAAATAATAGATTCTTTTAACTGACGACCATTTAAACGAAAGAATAAGAGCATGAATTACTTTTGCCAAAATACTTGCAAAATTGTTCTCATGGTAGCTCAAACCACGTACCATTTTAATATTTACTATCTTGTATAGCATTGAGTCACCTACACTTGGTTACATTAATAGATGAAATCATTTGCATACATTTTTTAATACAATTAAGTGTCTATTGACAAGATTTTCAACAAAAGCCATAAATCCATAAAACAATTCTACAACAATCATATAGAATCAAACTGACATGAACTAAAACTTGACATGCCAGAAGAAATTTTTCCTTCCAAATCCAACATATATTCCATTATGTGGGTGTAAGTTTGCCATTGTACCTGTGAGGCACATGGTTCATGCAACAGTTTATATTACTTTGTGTAAATAAAACCAAAATGAGACCAAATTCTGTCTTTGTAAATGTGTCATTGTTGAGCCATTTTGCTTGCAGTGTAGGTAATAGCGCCGTAGTCTAGTGGTTCTGACTCTCGCCTTTCAACCAGAGGGTCGTAGGTTCGAATCCCATCTATGATGTCAATTTCCTTCAGCAAGAAATTCATCCACATTGTGCTGCACTCAACCCAGGTGAGGTGAATGGGTGCCTGGTAGGATTTTTTCCTTGAAATGCCAAGTGCGCTAATGAAGTGGCTGTCGGGCTAAAGCCAGGGTAATAATGCTGCAATTGTAGAGCGCTTAGAGAATTCTACTGAAGAGTTGATAAGCGCTATGTAAAAGCTGTGTATTTTTATAATTATTATATGAGATAATGATGATTTAAATGATTATGGATGTGTTTTTATACCTCAATATATAAAAGTTAGATAGATAATTAACAAACTAATGATTAAATAAGAAATTTGAAGAAAAAAAATGAAATTAAAGAGATAGATAGAAGCAAACAAAAGAAAGATAAGTATAAAGATTGATTGACAGATGTATAGATAAACAACTTAATAGATCAAGAAATTAGTTGATCAATAAATCTTCCTAAATATCTCACAAGAGTTAATGTAAAGGATCATTCATATATTCGGATACTCGTATCAGTGAAATGAAATTTATTAAACGATTATACATTTTAAGAAATACCAAATTTGAAGGTCAAAGCCAAAGTAAGAACAGGTGAAAATGCGAAGAAAAAAAAGAGGAAAAATTACTTCAGTATTCGTGACTTATGAATTACGGCTCTTTTTGCAGATACAAAGAAAAAAAGTATACTTCATTAATTTCTAGATAAACAAAACTTAGCACAAATGTAGGGCTCTATGTCAAAGAGTTGTAAAGAATTAATGTAGTGGAAAGTGGGAAGTATTGGTAGTGGTGTTTGTTAATGGCAGATGGTTCACAGCAAAAGTCAAAAGTGAGAATTATACTTATGATATTCGAAAAGAACAAAGACCCAACGCGAAAATGGTATGTGATACAACATACTCATAATCCTTTATCCTCATAAGTTAAATTTCCAGTAAATGTGGAAATTATATATTAAGGCTATTATACATATATTATTCATCTTTGTTTTTTGTTTTGATATTGTATAGTGTATGTTCTGTATATCTGGTGGCAGCAGCTAATAAGACGCTTGTCTTCTAAGCTGTCTCCTCATTCTTTTAAATTTCATATATTTTTACCCTATATGTATATTTTGTACCTTTTTATCTGAATGAAATAAATCGAAATTGAATTGAATATTAATGAAATTTCAGGAACAAAGGAGCAATGAGACAAATGGTTAAACTTTGTAAATGCTAAAAATTTACCCCAAAAATAGTTCATGAAAATGTTTGTAGAATAAAAGAACAATGTGAGAATGTGTGTATGTCATCATCACAAACTTAAAAAGAAAAACTTCCAATTTGTGATGATCAAAGAAAATTTTAAAGTAAGACCAATTAATTTTAGTGAATAAAAGCAAATAATGATATTTTGTGTAATAAGTATGGAAATGTAATACAAGCTAAAATCATTAATGTGCCCAATCAGAAGAACTTCCTATCAATGAAAAATTCTTTTTTTTTTTACTGAAATGTTGGGATGTGAAATGTGAAATTAAATTATAAAAATATGAATTTGTTTAATCATGAGAATAGGATCTATATGGGCAATGATGTTTGATAGTTTATGTTTTGTGCTTCAATATTTTCATCATATTTTGTGTATATAATGACCAAAATAAGACAAACTGGAAGTTGATACACCGTCATTCATTTGGGACCAATATTAACACGATATAAACTATTTTTGAAAAAAAAGTCGGTCGAAGGAGAATAGATCCGTTCGCTGTGAGTAGAACTGTGCGGACACAACAATGACAAGCCGGTTACGATTTGAATAGCATTACAAAGAACTATTGAAATGGTGTTCTACTTTATTTTTTTAAAATAGTTTATATTGTGTTTATTGTTTATTCCCCCATCTCATAAGAAACAATATGATCGTGGTATAATTTGCATTTCCCAATAGAATCCAGCCTGTATTTCTTGGTTTCGGTGTTCAAAGGATTAATTTACAATTTGGATCAGATCACATGATAAAGACCGCTTATCACGTGGACCATCGTTTATAAATCACGTGGACTATCATTTATTTTAGATATCTTCAATTACATGACAGCAATGATTTTTAAGAATATGATATATTACATACATCGTGGTATGTATTTAATGATATAATTTCAAAGTACAGTGGCCCGACCCTAACCCTTTCTAGCTGTATTCACATGAAATGTTTAATATTGCTTAAAAGAAAGCTAACAATTATAAATTTCTGAGATAGAACTGAATAAAACATTCTCTGGGATTGTCACATTCTAAAAACTTTTCAGATTGAACAGATTCTTGCAGTCATAGGATCTAACTCTCTTTTTCCCAATGGACTTTATTAGAAACAGGACAAGAAATGTCTTATTTTGTAGAATTTCTTCAACAGATCTTACATCTTGGTGAATGTTATGATATTTTTATGTAGACAAATGCATATAAAGCCAAGTCTGATTTCAATCATAAATTAAAGTAACATTAAAATGGCATTCTTTATAATTTTACAAAAACTCCTATAATCTATTTTATATCTATATTTGTATTTCTATATTCAACTGATATAAATTGGATGCTTTTCTTCTTGGCCCTCTGTGCCTCTGAATAGGTGATTAGAGAGCAGGATTTTTAAGTTGTATGTATCATCATCATCATCATTATTATTATGATTTTTATTATTATTATTATTATTATTATCATTAATCATAATTTAAACTTTTTTCACAAAATAAAGTGGGTCATGGACAATAGAGTTGTAAACCGTGTATTGAACTGTGCAGACACAACAATTACCAGCCGGTTCCTATTTGAATAGCATTACAAGGGAGCATTGGATTGGCGTTAATGTTACGATGATAGATTATATTGTGTTATTATTATCATCATCATTATTATTATTATTAGAGAAAGATAATGTCATATCAAACGGATTTAACTGTCTTTTTCCTTTTATGCTAGTGTGCTTGGTAGTAAGACAGTTTGAATTTCATGCCATATGAGAACAGGCCTTGAGATGGAATGCAAAATGAGAAAATTATTCCATATTTTCTGATGTCAAATGTAAATTCATATCTTATTGTCTGAGGTCAAATGAAACTGCTTCTTGAGACAAATTTGATTCTAAATGGAAATTGTGCGTGCTGAAACATTTGATGATTAATGTGTCAATATTTCCCATTTGATGACCCCATCATTGTGTCAAAGTTGAGTTGAATGTTAATCTACCCTTTTCACATGGAAAAGAAAATTTGACACTGAAATGCTACTCTTAGGAGGGGTGTTCAAAATCAGTTGCAAATCAAGTGCCACTTTGCAAATTGTAATGCGCAATTTTCATTCGCGCACGGTATGCTCATTTGACGAGACGCGCATGAAACAATGTTTTGATTGGCACGTTCCTATCAACTGAAACTTGCAATCAGTTGCAACTTTTAAACAACACTCCCCTTACGGGGGACATAAAGCAGGGATAGAGCATTAATGCATGGTATGCTTTAGATATCCTCAAATACTTGTTAATTCAAAAACCTAAAAAAATGTCAAAATATGTCATATAATATTTTGTACAAGGATATTTTTCAATTACAGATAATTCACATATTAAATAAAAACAATTCATCAATTGAGATTGTTTATTTATTTTCTTCATTTTTCATTAATTTATTCATTTAGGACACTATGAATATATAATTAATATATTATGATGAAGAAGATTTTCTTTTTATTGGTTTAGCAATTGAAATACAGTTCACCTTTTTATATCGATATCTTAAATGCTTTTTAATGTGAATCTCTTTTTTAGAATAGAGTTTAGTAGAAGATGTATGGTATTATGGTCTATTCCCTCTCTATAATTAATCAAGATTAACTTTTTGATGTGAAAACGGCCACACTATTTAACCATTGCTGTCTAGTAATGTGTTGCTGCGAAGAGTTTGCTTTCTTAGCATAAATATTAGTTTCAACAAGTTTTATCATAGAGATATTCTGTTACAGAGATACGTTTCCGGATTCTATCTCCATAATTAACCCAGAATAACTTTTTTATTTGAAAGGGGCCAAGCTATTAATCCATTGCTGCCTGGTAACGTAATGCCCCATAAAATACTATTGCTTCCTTGGTATGTAGCTCTGCCTATTGTTTAACATTACACATGGGAGTCATTAATGTTAGGATTTCATCATTCTTCAGTATCTGAGAAAAGAGTTTTAAAAATGAAGGAATGTCTAGATACTATCAAATTCTGGGTTTAAAAGTGCTTCAAAAACACATTTTATGATACATTTTATGATTTTCAAACATAAATTATTATGAGTAGTTTTTGATGATTCTTTATATGCATGTATCTTCGCACATGCCATTGTGCAGACGGAACAATGGACTTTTAATTAAATTATGTATTGAGCATAGAAGGCTGATTTGTCTTGATAAAAATGTAAAAAAGTGCATTTGTCCCCGAAGCCAAATATGATTAGGAACTTTAATCCAATAAAGTTTTTCTTACCCCATATGAAGAAGTTTCCATCATAGTATTAAACATTTATTAGCTGCAATGTATATGAGTTAAAGATTTATTCACATAAATCTTGTAACTCCACTTCAATTCTTTTTTGTGTTTTTATACAATATTTATTCCTATATGAAGTTTGGGAATGCTGTTCAGAGTTCATAGAAATGCAAACAAAATGTTTTGTTTTGCAGTTATTCATGATTGAAAAAAAGACAATTACCGCCTACATCCTGAATGAAAAATAAAATGCATTTGACATATTCTTGAGGGATATATTAGTGACATTACATAGATGAAATATTATAACATAACATATGTTTCAAGTATCATATTTTATCCATAAACATTTGAATCAGTATGTGTTAATATCTATAATTTTACTTACGTTTGCACATCGACAACTGATCAATCCTCTTTAATTACCTTTTTGTTTGGCACTTATTTTTTAAATTTGTACTTCTTATTGATAGACTAATTTTTCATGTTTTTAGTAAGCTATGGTTAATCATTGAAATAGAATTAGAAGAACATCAGAAATCCTGTTTGTTGTAGTTTTATACCAATTAAAAAAACATATTTTTCAGGTTGAATGACCTTTATTTTCTAGGGCATCTTCCCCGCTTTAATGTGGTCTGTCATCTTTGGGGGCAGAACTTTCCTTTTATGACAAGTTAATTGTTTCATTTTGTCGCTAATTTACAACATGTTATTTTTTGTATGGAATGTGTTTGATATTTCTGGCACAGCATGAGAGTGCAAATGAGCCACGATTTTCTGCTATCATTAGTCTTCTTCTCAGACTTGTCAAATTTTCCCTTTCCCCAAAATACTGTGATCTCCCAATGAATACTGTATAAGCCAATATTTTGGCGTACAGATATTTTCGTGATTTCTGACCAATTTGACACATTGGTGTGTTGTTATTTTCACCTTTTTGAAAGTGTTTGTACACAAATGAATGTGCATCACATAGAGTGGAAATTTTCGCGAGGCCATAACCGCGAAATTAGCGAAAATAAAACCACCACGAAAATTTCAGCTTATACAGTAGTTGTAATTGTTGAAAAGAATATTTTAAGGGCATTATCATGTTATCTGCCTCTACTCCATTCACTGTCTCCTGTTTCATTATTCCTGGAGACAGATAGCCATTCTCATTGACTTGAGAAAAAAAATCTACGCACTCACAGCGATACAAACAAATCGTCTGTGTTTTCACGAAGTGACAGACCCAGAGGGTATTGTTACACGAAATGAGTTGCAAATCCATTGAAACATGTCGTCCTATAGAATTGACATGTTGTTCGATAGATTGCTCATTGAATTGGTGCTATGTCAGGATTTCTTTGTCTTCATGCAACAATACCCTTTGGCTCCTGTCACTTCGTACAAACACAAACGAAAAGGGGGAGACAGATTCATGTAGCACGATTAAGCCATTTTAAGTAATAAAAAGTCAGTTATCAGAAAATTCTAACTCATTTCGGCTATTTTTTTTTTGTTATCCTTTTCTGTCAATGATTCATCCTTCCCTGCCCTGTTTTCCCCCAATTTTCTATCCTCAGTCCCACATAATATACAATATTGCATGTTGATAGTGTCCCATTCTGATAGTGGGGAAAGTCCCTTCACACTTCTTTCCAATTCACACTGCCCTGAACAGTTAACATCTCCAATAACTTTCATAAATCATGTACAATTACAAATTATGATCTCTAATATCAACCGTATTGTCTATGGAGCACTTTTGTCCCTTTCAGACAACAACTATCTCCATGGCAACAATCTCCAGAGATACCTTGTATAGGAGGCATTGAACTTTTCGTGGAACCCAGGGGTTTTACCATTTAAATTGCTTCATAATAGCTGGGTGTGCTAGCATACATCATAAATGGCAAATGCATGAAATTATCAA
>BQKZ01014152.1:0-10580 GCA_036244855.1 Temnopleurus reevesii | reverse complement strand
CTATAAGATGTGGTGGGACGTGGTTTCTGCTTGTTGCTCCCTGGTTTTGGCCATTTCGATTTTCTATACTTTCCACAAGTAAACGGGTTTTCCCCCAATTTCTGTGCTATTATCATGGTTTATTCACCATATGTATTTCACGCATTCTGCAGGGCTCTCTTGCAATTCAGGCCACGCGGCTAAAGCGAGATTACCTTGTCTTTTAAATAAAACTTTTATTTAAAAAAATGAATAGTATTGATTTTCTTCTTACTCACATTTTAATTATTATAATCACCAAACTCTTCGTCGTCACCATCATCATCATCATCATCATCATCATCGTCGTCGTCGTCGTCGTCGTGAACATAATTCACACTCTAATTATCAATATTTAGGTAATTTTTGTTAGTAAGATAAGTTGATTATTATTGCTCTTCTAGACATAGTTTAGATGATATTAACAAACCACAACGCAATTTGTATATTCAAAGAGTAATCATGGAATTGAAATTGAAATATATATTTTTTTAATAAATCTTCATTGACATAAGAAAACAAGATTTTGTTCGTAGAAAGAATTATACAATTCTATATATATATTTGATTTGATTTGATTTGATTTGATTTTATTCGTCAGATATAAACATATACGATACCATGACAAGGATATATACACAAATATTTCAGATTAATCAATAGAAATGCAACAAATAGCAATATAATTTTTATGCTTAAAACTTTTTTCTTATTCGATTTGCTTTTTTTTAAATGACTTTAACCATAATTGTCACTCATAATTTATCATTCCAATAGTTTTTTTTAAATTAGCTTTAACTCATATTGTGCAACGTTTAGAAAATCGTTGCGGTTATCTGACTGGGACTGGGATAAGCAGAACAAATTTATTGATTAGACCTTAAGAAAATGGCGAGATTCAGAAGCGGAAATGGATTACGCGTGTATCGTTATCCTTCATTTGTTTTATTTAATTGACAAAAGACATCCGGAGTGAAAGGCGACACGAGTGAATGATGTCTATTAAATCTTCTTTAAAATTTCATGCCTGTCATTAAATGTATTGAACTGAATTGTCTCCCGAGGGACATGTTACATATTTAACACAAGTCGGTGAACATATCCATATGCAGCACCCCACCCCCCCCAAAAAAAATCCAAACGATCATCACTCGCAAAGATCACGACAGTTTTGTTTACACCTCTCCATCCCTAGAAATTATTTTCTTTCAATATCACACAACATACACACGCACACACGTATCACGCACACATAAAGTCAAACACACAAAAAAACACGTGCACACACATCTCACATGTACACACTCCACATACACACACGCGCATTTCATGCACACGTGAAGTCAAACACACACATACATACGCACATCCTATGTATTCCACATTCTATATTTTCTTCTCAATTTATTTTATCTTCAAAAATGCCCACCCTAATGCATTTTGAGAAATATTCAATATTGGTATTTATGTTTAACATGTTTAATGTATATGTTATCATCATTATTATTATTAATCATAATTTGTATTATCTTAATTCTATTTATTTGCTTAATATGTCATATTTATTCTTTGTATATTCATGATTGAATTGTACTTTTGTGCAGCATGATTCCCTTGTGAAGCAGGCCATTATGTTTTTTTTAAATATATATGTATATATATATATATATATATAAAGAACATAGTATACAAAAATTAATAGATTAAATAAAAATGTAATTTTTAATTATCACCTTCATTTTTCTTGCAATCGCTTCCTTTTAGCATGCTTCATTTATCGTCAGTAAGATTTTGATTGAAAATAAACGCTTCGCTTTTAAACGAAAGGTAAATTGAATCGGATTGGATTGAATTATAGTATCTCTGCAACAATGTCCAATTCTAATTTCAACCTTGGCGTTTTTAGATGTACCTTGCATTCATTTCTCATCTCTTGTAGATAAGTTTAATACCCACACGAGATGCGATACCCCATATAAGCACCGTTTGACCAATCAGCGACAAGGAAGAGAGTTTCTGAGCTCCGCCCACTTTAATGGTGTCAGCCAAAATACTTTTCTTCGCTGCAGCGCACGCCGGACTCCCTCTCGCACTGCACTTTGCGGCTACCGAGAGCCAAGAACGGAGTCAGCGAATTGAGACTTCAGGAGAGTACACCACCGTGAAACTCGGAGGTGTGGAAGCGTACACAAGAGCGCTTCGATACATTTGTAGCAGGTCTTTTATGAACAAGAGGGGGTAGTAGCTCGATAATAGACTCCAGTCGATTCTTCATCGTGACGTCACGGCTTTGACAGTCCTCATCTGCCAATCATAAGTGACACGAAATGGCGATGGGTTATTGGGCGAAGAGGGGAGAGATGAGAGAAAGGAGTTTTGATTAAGCATCGGCGTTGCATACTCCCTTGTCTCTCATAAGCTAATTGGTGAGGCCTCCCTCTCTAACGACTATGCAAATTGAGCGATTAGCAAGTTGGATCTGAAACCCCTCGTAGGAGGAAAAGGAGCGCATCACTTGGCATGCTAGGAGCGCATCCGTTGTGATCATAGAACAACTTCTTATCGATAGAACATCATCACCGGTTTAATTCAACGTGGTCAGGGGAAATTTCATTATTATATGAATCCATTTCAACCATTGGTCGCTTCAGTACTTGGCCAAGAGTCAATCGCGTCAGCACACATTTCTATCATCTCGTCACCCTAAAAATATTCAAACTTTTTATTTCTGCTCCGACCTGTGTTTCATGCTTTCATCACAGATTGAATTTTTAAAGCAAGATCTGCAATGGATAGTTGGAGAGCCGAATAAAAAGAAGAATATTTTGGTCTCTCAGTGGCTATTTGATGCTTAGAGCGTGGATGTGGTCGAGCGTGGACCTCTAAGCTTGTTTCGTTGGTCTTTATATTCGGCGAAAGCTCAAGAAAGGACAAATCGTTTTTCAATGTGATAGAGTGCGGACGTGTCTCGCAGGAGCCTTTCCAACTTTTTTTGCTATCCATCCCAGATGACTCTTTACATCAGTGTATGGGATTCATAATTTTCAAGTCTTTATTTTCTGATACTTTACATGTGGACGAGGAAGAAAATATATTTTTTAAAATATTGATTTCTCTTCAAACGTTTTCAATAGAGGAGATATTACTGATTTGGGATAGAGAGATACAGTTAGGTGATTTGATTTGATTTGACGATAGAACAGGAAAGACAATACTGCAATTATGTCGGCGGTGGAATTGTTTCGACCGCCTATCAGCGGCATATCGACATCAACCAGCAGTACAACGTCGAAATCGAGCTGTTTCTCGATAGAGTCACTCGTATCAAAAGACATAAATCATAACAGTAGTAATCATCATCATCATCATCATCCTCATCGAGCGACGCCGACTCCACCGGCATCACCGCAAGCAGCAGCGACGGCTTCGACCATGGAGTCGAATTCACTAGCGTCGTCACCGTTCACCCCGCCGGCGACGACCCGACACGGCGGCATCATCAAACCCATGCCCACCGAAGCATCTTTCTTTACCTCTCTCGCTGGAATGAAAGGACTCTATCACCCAGAGCCGATCTACCACACCGCCGCCGCGGCCGGCCCGC
Organism: Temnopleurus reevesii; assembly: GCA_036244855.1. Taxonomy (NCBI): domain Eukaryota; kingdom Metazoa; phylum Echinodermata; class Echinoidea; order Temnopleuroida; family Temnopleuridae; genus Temnopleurus; species Temnopleurus reevesii. The sequence goes on along the minus strand of BQKZ01014152.1, from coordinate 6,958 downwards.
AATCTCACGTGAACCCGCTCCAGCAACAACTAGGACTCGCTCATCATCACAATCTAGCAGCAGCTGCAGCTGCAGCGGCCGCTCAGCATAATCACCCGGCTCTGGCCGGCGTTTTCGGAGCACATGGTCTCGGCGGGCCGAGGCGCGACGGGTTCGGACTTTATCCTTGGTTGCTTGCGAGGAATCGATTTCTTGCCGCTGGCCATAGACCTTTCCCAGGTGAGTTGAACTTGGAAGATTATCTTCAAATATGGGTAAAGTCCTCCCATTTCTTTTCAAACCCTGACATATCAATTAACAAGCTGCATTTATAATACCAATGCCGCCGGCTTCTATATTTCACCGACCATAATCCGTATGTTTACAATATTGATTTACAAGTACCGGTGGTATAGAGTCTCAGGAAATAATAATTTAAATCGCCATGATCAGTGTTTCATATCGGTTTTGTAAATATGTTTCCGTGTATGTCATTAAAAATCAACATGAAATACATCATTATAACTTCATCCTTTCAAACTGTCTATTTTTATAAGGATTATAAGCGATGAAAATATACAATGAAATTTCATTGTCAAGTTTAAGATTTTGATTAAATTTCTTTGTATTATGTCTATCGTATAACAACAACATATTATTTGTGTAGTGTAACAATTGTCTTAGATCGATTGTTATATATGTATATCCTTTACGGATTTTTTTTTTTTGTATAAAGGTTTGTATACAAAATGTAGAAATCCTCAAATTTACAGTTCTTTTAATGCCACTTCTTTTGTATAACTTCATGTATTTGAGAAGAAAAAAACCCTAGATATGGTTATATGATTGTCATATGAAACATACAGTTTGAATATCTGAAAATTCGTTTAAGCATGATGACGTTCTCTTAGTATCTGTTCCTTACCTTTCTATCTTCCAATTTCTTATCATTTCATTAATTCTACTCCTGCCTATGTATTATTTCCGATTATGTACCATTATGTCTTATTCATGCAGTGTGTATACCGAATGAATACACTATTATGAAATATCGAGTTAACATGGTAAACTTTGATTTCATTTAAAGGCAAATTTCAAACAGCCTTTAAAATAAAGTGATCGGTTATTAAAAAAAAGGGGAGCGAAAATAATACCCCTGCCTGAATTTGACAATAAGAATGTTTAAACATGATAACACATTAGTATCTTTCTTTTTAAAACTTGATTTTATTAATGAAGACATAAAAGAATATGAACGATGTAAAGCAATATGGAAAATATTGACAGGTTTAACCCATGAAATGTCGAGAAGCTTTTTAATTTTTTTTTTTTACAATGGGGTCATGTCTCATGATAGCTCGTCAACGAGTTCCAGATATACACACTTTATCGATATTTAAGATATAGATATGGATTAATTTGAAGGGAAAATGGTGAAAAAGATAAATAAGCGTGTTTTTACATTGGACTTAATTCAAATTTTATGGAATATTCGTAACCATGCAGTCATGGAGCTAATTTGGCGCGTGCAAGATTTGTTCATTTGCAGGGCTAGTTGCAATACATAAGGCATGTGTAAACAAATCGATAATTATGCGCTGCCCTGAAAATTATGACGGAGCGTTGTTGGTTTGGAGTGAATCTGCAGATTCGGCTAATATACTGGTGTTGATATTAATATCATAGTTTTAGATTCATCTGCAAATATCTTTTTTTTTTCAATTTGAGAGTATTATGGTGGATTTGTTCGTGACAACGAATTAGACAGATCGAATTTGTTGGTCAACAATGCGTATTATTCGCGCCTACCATTTCTCGGCTGTGAATATTTAGTTTTATCAATGCTTGTGTTTTAATATATTCTTTGTTTGACCTGTAGTATAACACATTTGTTATAGGTTCATAGATTTTAGGAAAATTGAGGAGGTGGTGAATGATTAATATTTACTTCAAAGTTAAACTGACAAACAATAATTGAATGAGTAAATTGTATTTTTTGGAGTTTTACCTGATATCAGTCAGACCTGGAATGATATATATGCGTGTTAATTTTCCTATTGAAATGAAAACTTCGCCAATCTAGAAGAAATATCACATTAAAAGCCTGTAGAGCTGCCTCTTTCATCACTGCTCTATATCTTGGACCCTCCTTAGCTACCCTCTTCCTTTTCATTCTTCATTATGATCATCACGATCATAATCATCACCAGTACCGGGCACCGTCATCATCAATCATCATCATCATCATCATCATCATCATCATCATCATCATCATCATCATCATCACCATCGTCACCCTCATCATCATCATCATCTTCTTCTGCTTCTTATTCTCGCTCTCTTTTTCCCCTCCCTCTTCATCTCTTCTTCTTCATTTCCTTCTCTTTCTTCTCCCTCTTTGTCTCCTCTATTTCTTGCAAAATCCTCATTTTCTCTCCCCGTCCTTATTTATTATTTCTCCCTCTTTTCCTCTTTCTTTCTCTCTCTCTCTCTCTCTCTCTCTCTCTCTCTGTGTCTCTCTATCTCTCTACCCCTCTCTCTTGTAGGGTGTTTTATAGAGGGCAATGCCCCTTGGTTTGTTGTCCATCCTAATGTCCTTCATCATGCATGTGACACACATTGTAATGTAGTCCCTAATGTGCTTGTCCAGTGCATGACAAATAATTACAAAAGAGGTGTTAAGGATGGAGAGAAAAAAGGGAAGGTCCCAGATTTTAATCGATATTATCTAGCGCTCAGTGAGCTACATACGTTTCATTCCATGCTGTTTTGATGTCCACTGTAATGTTATTTTGATAGATTTCCAAACTTTGAAAACACTTTGACTTTCTCTTTTCATTTTCGTCGGGTGTCTGTTTGTTTTTTAATTGTAAGCAAAACAATCATTATGTTTCTGCTCCAATAATACAGAAATTTGTACATATACGTGTTATTCTCCCACTTTCTCCATACTCTCTCCCATCTTTCTCCATCTATCATAATCTCACTCTTCATGAACCCTCTGCAAGCCCTCTAATGGAGGGTGTACATTTAAGAAGTTTGATAGAAATCGCGGATTTGGTCACTATTAAGAGCTAATTAATGTTTTCTTGTGTTACCGATAATAGGGAGTTTGGAAACCAATTACTGCCCGTTCAGAAACGTTATTCCTTTATTTTGGTCTTTATTGTGACTTGAATAGCGGATTAATTGTGGTAAATGCTTGTATCAAACTTTGAGGCTAAAATGAAGATGAAGAGAGAATGAGAGGATAAAATAGTGGAGTACTTTAAAGGTTTATATCGAAGCTTGAGGCACTATGGACGCCCAACAATACCGGCAAACCAGTAGACCTAACTGTCAACGCTCCGTCGTTTCTCCTCAATCATGTCAATAGTTTGGGGCACTCTATACAGTTTGGTATAGGGGTTAGATCATGAATTGGGTTGGAAGAAAGAGAAACGGCGTGAAGTTGATTACACCGACATCTCTTTTATGAAGTCAAAGAAGTGGAGTTACCTTTTGAATAGGACTCCCCCTAATGTAAATTAATTAGCCCTCTTATCCGAGCTTTTTCTGAAAGTGCTTTAAGAGCTTTTCTCGCTTTAAGAACTCCGCGAACAATAGCGTCTTGGACCAAGAGAACGCTACATTGTAACCAATACAGCTTCTAGTGTGGTCGAAATACTTTTATTCTGTACAAAAAAGTAGCCTTTCACGGTCTCTGAATCCTTTCCAATATTCTCCTAAATGGCTGATAATAGCTCCTTTAATGAGGTTGTAATAATGTTTCCACCACAATGTTGGACAGAAGTAGAGGGATTATTTTGACGAATGAGTTGATGGATCTAATATGTTACGATTGATTGTCGAATAATGTCAGATTTCAATACAAAAGTGATGCGGTGATGATTTTCTATGCACATTATTTGGATGTTTTCTTTGCGTTGAAATAGGCTATGGCAGAATTATTATATATATCGTGACGTACTTAGACAGCACTATCTTGACTATATATTACTAATCCTGTTTGATGTGTTCTTTCATTACCGAATAATGTCTAAATCATTCCTCGGAAAATAAAACAATGTGGAAACACACAACCAGCAAAATAACGTTATTGATTCAAGTTCAACAATGTTAAAGCATTTTTTTTTAATTATTAATTTCTCAATGGAAAAGGTAGGCTATCATGCATTTTCTTTGCTCTTGTTATAAAGATTTTTCTTTTTAACGTTTTTTTTCTTCTAGATTTTGAGGGTATAAAATATGGACGGTGTAGATATATCAAAGTTGTATCTAGTGTTTTAAACAATCACAAATATATAATTTTTCGAGAGTTAAAAAAAAATCAAATGGTGAATTTGCCCGACAATATCAGAATATGATGCTTTATAATTATGTACTCTAAACTGCTAAAGATTGTATGCTTAAAGCTTCACATTATTTTATTCATATTATTTACTCCCATTGATTAAATGTCATTTTTAAGACAACCCGTCTTGCGAATTGATTCTGTTTGAACAAGAATCAGTAATTTTCTCTCTAGTAGAACGTGTAGACACGTTATTAAATGGAGTAGAAGTAACAAGACGCACCATGTATCCGCATTTACTGCTTTTAGAATTGGTATTACTCTCAGTGAGTGATTTGGGGGAAAATGGTGTTGAGTTGAGGTCCCTGATATGCATTCAAGCCCAGTTTAGCGTGTGTAATTATCCTGTTACCAATTCAACAGGGCAATTGTTCAGAGTTTACTTGTCTCCGATCTATAGAGCTATATGAAATTCTGATTTCAATATCTTGGTGAGAAATGCCTTTTGACCACACTTTAAGTTTGTTTTTCTAAGCCTTTGCTAGTCAGATTGAATACGTTTCATAGCCTTACACGAGCAATATTTCTTTGTTCTGTGTGTGCAGTGTTTTCATAATTATTCTCACACAATGTATTTTGATATGCTTTTGTGTTGTGCTAGCCGTCATAAGGAATATTGGTTAAATATCAAACAAAAATATAGCCATGGCACTTGGTGGCGAAACGCAGGTTCAACTTTGTGTATATCCGGACAAAATATACTTTCCTCTTCTTTGTACTTCTTTCATACACTTCAAGCAACTTTTTGTATAAATTCAATTCATTGATAAAAATACTAATACTCCGAAGAAGAACGTTTCATTATCTTCATTTTTGGTAACATACATAATGCTGATTACCATTATAACGTCAGAGTACCTTTTTAGCACATTCTAAGAAGATAAAATGAGCCACAGAGAAAAGCTAAATATGATAATTTAGGAACGATTTGTTATCATCATCAATGATTCCTGAATGCCACTGACAGTCCAGTTTTCTCAACCATCATCGATAAAAATGTGTAAATTATAATCGATTATAGATAAGCAAAACACAATGGCACAAATAATCAAAAGTTGGGTAGATTTCTAGGAAGTGTCAGAATAATGCAATTGTCAATGTTGATTTATTTTTGCCCAAATATTGACGGTTGTTATTATTGCAATTACTCTGAATATATATTTTAGAACAAGATGATGATCGAATGCAAACTTAATTAAAGTCTCCCTTTTCTGTGCCTCGATACGTGCTACGACAAATTTGGCAAAAATTTATCGAACACAAGGCAACATAATATGACGCAATGTCCGCACAACGATAAGTTGGAATATGATGATGACCACATTGTAAAGTAAAATTGTAAAGTAAAAATTGCATATTTTAGACATTACATTAACAATTAGTTGTATGGACATGTATGCTCAGTCGGGATTAACATTTCCCCAACTTTCTAAGAGTGTATAGCAAAAAGTCTTTAGCACTGCAGCGTGTGTGGTGCGATGTGAGGAGTACCGATTAATGGCGGGGCCTTGCATCTGCACCCCGCATCAACAAACACTGCATGAGCACCCCACAAACAACTCTCTCCTCTAATCTCAGATATTATTATTATCATCATCATCATTCTAAGGATAAAGATCATTTGTCTCTCCGCCATGTAAACGGGCTATCACCGCCGCATTTATCTACTTAATGGTGTCCAGTATCTTTTGGTGTAAACACCATTTACACCGTGTTATTTATTTTCACGTCCTTCGGGTCTTCATCCCTTAGCACTTGATGTGGAAAACAACATCTCGCACGGAGGGTGTTTTTACCACACCCATGCCGGGCATTCGCCGGGGAAGAGAAGGAAGAAAACAAGAGGCGGTATAAACTCTTTGAGGGAAGGATGAGGATAGATTTACTAATAGGTCAGGATAATAGTCTTGTAATCTGCCGCTGAAATAACAACTTGCCGGTGATTAGAAACAAGTGTGAATTGCTGGGGTAGCTTGATAAGACCGCTCGCGTGCTTATACTGGCGGTCGGATGGATAGCGGGGCGCCATTAGGTGTTGTTGCCTCCGCCAGCCCTGCGGTAGGGATGGAGAGGCGGTAGGCTCCTCAGTAACAAGGCACGAGAGTATAGCCGTACATGTTATACTGCTTTTGGACACAGAGGGCGACATTCATCTATTGCAACAGGCACCTGCGGTTATTTTGCATACATTACACTATAATCAGATAAAGGGCATCCATCATTCCATACGATTCCTAAAAACCACAAATCAAATTCAAAATGACTACGAAATTTGTCTAATTAATCAAAAGCTGGTTGAGGTGGATCGAAGTGATAATAATAATACAAAGGATATCCTGCAAAGGTATAGTACTAGTCTACCTATAAAAAGCTACATATTAATGACGATTTTTTTTAAAAAAAAATAGGTACTGCTCATCTGACTATAGGCACCAATACCCAAGATATCGATAGAAATGCCACCAGTCACTGGTTTATACCGTCTGCATGGCAAAAGCTCACTGTTACTTTATTTCGTTGAGCTATATATTGGCCACTAAAATGAAAATGTGGGCTATGCCAGTAACTGACAGCAAATACAAATGCTTGCACTTGACCACTTATGGCTGGCTTAAGTTACTCTTT
>BQKZ01014150.1:0-10599 GCA_036244855.1 Temnopleurus reevesii | reverse complement strand
AAACAATGAGCGGATCAATTTATGTCAATTTGATAGTGGAAAAGGGGTGCAAACATATTTTTATCCCGATTCTTATTTTTATTTGGCTTGCTTGTCAACCCGTCGCAATGGCTTGATAAGCTGGCAAAATGCACTTTGAGACAATGTTAAAACAGGCGAACATGATTATGATGATTATTATGGTTAAGCGTTGTAACAAACAAACAATAACATGGATCGGGACCCTCTATCTCTATACGAAGCGTTTTTGTTTATCCTGCATCTGTTATTTGAATACGTTTCATTGAGCCAATGGGTATATATTTATATTTACTATAATAATATATTGCCTATTGCTATGCATATTTTAAACTTTGTTTTGAGGAACAAGCAAGATAAACAATTTATTTCGTCTACTTGACCAATTATGCACAGTCTGATGAGAGTTGTTTATTGTATTACCTCTCTAGATCTACCAAACGTCTGTCATCTTAATCGTGCATATCACACTTATCATTATCATTTCTTTTTAATCATTGACCCTGACTGACTCACCAATCTGTCAGTAACTCCTCATCGATCCCCTTCAACCATGTTGGCTGGAATTTCGCTTTCACCCATAATATTGACCATATTTATAGAAGTTGGACGCGAGCCACGGCCACTGGAGATTGTGTGAATGGCGCTAATTCCGTTATGTAATTAGAGATAAGCCCCGGTTACACATTCGTTTGAATGATTAATTGATTTTTTTTCACTTTTGTGTACATTTTCCGTCGACGTATGACTGATAGCTATCGTAAGTTTAATTGCATCTAATTGCATAATCTATGTCACAGACTCCAGATGTGTGACTGGAGTTTTCAAGATATGATCCCGAATGAGAGTTATAGATATGTTTGGGAGGGTGTAGCTTTAGCAGATTAATCAGAGAATAGAGTGATCAACCCTCCTGTCAGATGATAAAGCAGATACACTGACAGATCTAGGGTGTAAAATTATACACCTTTACAAATATACACAATATGTAAGTACGGTGTTTAATACACAGGCGCTTTTAACACTCATATAAAGTGTTGATACAGGTTATGCTCAAAGTGCTAAATTTCTCACCCTTTCAGTGCTAGAAGTCAATACGACCATAATCAATCAAACACTCAAAATTACACTCAAATTATTTTTCTTCTCTGGTGTGTTAGAAGTGAAATACGGTATATAACATTCGATTATCACTGCAAAAATAGCACGTTAAGTGCAGGGAAATTGACACATTAAGTGCAATCCTTATTATGTAAGCGACTCCAGTTTACAGTACTGATACGTAAAGATATGTTTCATATATGGTTTTACCTTGAGGGAATAATAATATGTAATAATTTATTTTCTTTAATTTTCTTCAAAGAGATGATTTTGTTTCACTTTGTTTTGTTGTTGTAAAGGCGATCCCAACACAAGCTGTGCTTTCAGGGTACTCGCCTCCTTTATTTATTTATTTTTTTTTACTTGTGATGTTATTTTGTATTGATTAAGTATATGAAAAAGGAAATAAATTAATTCAATTCAATTCAATTCAATTAATCAACGAATAGAGTGATCAACCCTATTGCCAAATGATAGGATAGTTGATGATGACAAAACAGATGCACTGACAGAACTAAGGTGTCAAATGTTTACACAAATATTCCTATATGACATATCATGAAAGGTATGTGTGTAAGTACGGTATTAATACGCAATCATTTTTTTAACATTCTGAAAGTGCTAATACAGGGACTGCTCGAAGTGCTAACGGCTTTCTTGCCCTTTGAAGGCAATAAGCTGATATGATCATTAGCACCGAAACAATAAAAAAATACACGCAAAGTTATAATACAATGGTATGCATTAAATTATAAGTAGAATTCTTATCAGTGGGAAATAAGATTTTAGTTGCAAAAATAAGCATTTCAGGAGCATGAAAATTAACAGAGTAAGTGCAAATCTATCATGCAAGACATTTTAGTTTACAGCTTTGGGCTACACATATGTTCATTTCATTTTCATTTTTCATTTCATTTTATTTTNAAATGTTACAATAACAACCCGACTCCTTGAGTGTGGCAATTATTTTCTCAGATATAAAAGGCATAGGAAATAAAGGAAAGAATGTGCGAACGTACCATTTGATTTACGACAACAATGCACTTGCACTTTACTTACAAGGGCGTTCCCGTCAAAGTATTTTGGATAGCTTTACATGACATAAACGTAAATAAATACAATAATTCAAAGCACGTAAAGGAAGACAGTTTGCACTCTAGAATTATGCTGGATGGTTCCTTCTGCAAATGTCCCTTCCTTGACGTCATTACCGAAATAACACGAAATAACTCGAAATAACTCGAAAGATCCCGAAACCGAAATGCAAAAAACGAGCCCTAAAATCAGGTTTTTTGTTTTACATGATCGAATTTGGTATAAAACAGTTCTTTCAACATATTATCCACATAATCACCTTTTCGTACTTGTAAAATATGTTGTATTCATGATTTCCTTCGTGGTTCTTCTTTAAGTGCAATCCTTATTATGAAGCAACTCCAGTTTACAGTACTGGTGCGTAAAGATATGTATCATATATGGTTTACCTTGAGGGAATAATAATATGTAATAATTTATTTTCTTTAATTTTCTTCAAAGAGATGATTTTGTTTCACTTTGTTTTGTTGTAAAGGCGATCCCAACACAAGCTGTGCTTTCAGGGTACTCGCCTCCTTTATTTTTAATTTTTTTTTTACTTGTGATGTTATTTTGTATTGATTATGTATATGAACAAGGAAATAAATTAATTCAATTCAATTCAATTCAATTAATCAAAGAATAGAGTGATCAACCCTATTGTCAAATGATAGGATAGTGGATGATGACAAAACAGATGCACTGACAGAACTAAGGTGTCAAATGTTTACACAAATATTCCTATATGACACATCATGAAAGGTATGTGTGTAAGTACGGTATTAATTATACGCAATCGTTTTTCAACATTCAGAAAGTGCTAATACAGGCACTGCTCGAAGTGCTAACTTTCTTGCCCTTTGAGCGCAATAAGCTGATATGATCATTAGCACTGAAGCAAAAACGAGCATTTCAGGTGCATGAAAATTAACACAGCAAGTGCAAATCTATCATGCAAGAAATTTTAGTTCACAGCTTTGGGCTACACATATGTTCATTTCATTTTCATTTTTAATTTAATTTCATTTTATTTCGTTTCAAACAAAATACAAATCAATACAGTATGTTTGGGAACGCGTAGCTTTTAGAGGATTATGATGATGATAATGATAATGATGGCACTCTCAAAATGATGATGATATTGACAGCATGTTATTTTGAAATCAAGAAGCTTTTAACGTATTACGGTATGATTGCTTACATATATCTCCGAGTTAAACAAGAAGCGTAATGACAACGGACTGTGGAGCATCCCTTTCATAATGGAGTGACTTTCAGGAAGATAAATATGTTTTTGCAAGACCATGATGTTTTCCAGCTTTAATTTGTATATCGTTAAGAAATGTATGGTAAACTGGTTGATAATGATGAATTCATAATATACATTAACAAGTTTTAGAGATGCTGAAGGCATTATTACTATTTTTAAATATTATTTTATATGCATAGTAAACCCGCCTATTTAATTGTCCAAAACGTGATTCCTGCACTGCAAAGTCTTCTTAATACGGTACGTCTCGAGTTGAAGATCGAAGCCTATGTTTCGGCCTACACCTTGAAGTGAAATGCCAGAAGCTCAGGTTATGAGCATATTTCCTTAGATCACATCTGACATCTATATCCCTTCCAGACAACATATCATATTTTCTGATGTAGAGATTTCACATCTTTAAGTTTCTTCTCGTTTCAATGAAAATATCCAAATCGAGAAGTCAATATTTTACTGGAGACCTCCGAATCTGTTTTAATTAGGTTATTAGTGACGACGAGAAAATGTCCTTCCTCATATTCTAAAACGTTTAGGTAGCCCACGTTCAAACCTAGTTTTCAAAATGGCTTCCACTAAACAAGTTTCAAAGGCTGGTTTAGAAAGCCAGTTGTGTCCCGTTCAGGGCCCTATTGCATACAAAGTTGCGTCTAAATGCAAGTCAGAAAATTTGACGAAACTCTTCTTTCAATCAATCAGGAGCGCGTATTCAGGACTTGAATTTTCTGAGTTGCGTTAAAACGCAACTTCATATGCAATAGGGCCCTGATTAGAGATCTGCGAACTGGATGTCATCTTTTTCTTTATTTCCCGTATCGTGTCTGCATACCGCGAGCACAGCACAGCGGAAGCAGTCAGATGCTTGACAAATTCATTGTCATGATTGTGAAAGTTACAACTCGAGGCCTCTGTACGAGTTTCGGGCGTTCAAACTACCGGCTGAACTGGTTAATTGTCACGAAAATTTACCTCGCCAAGTGGATTTCAAAACCAGTTTCTACTTTCGTGAAAGCTTGTCGCTTTCAGACCTACCGTTAAACTAGTTTTTGTTAATCCCCTTTCAGACAGGAACACCGACTGAACACGATTCAACATGACTCTATAAATCCGAAGGAAGTTATCAGTGAACTAAACAAAGAGTTGTGTTCAATCGTGTTGCTTCCGGGCTCCTATGTAACTGAGGCATTAAACTGGTATCGTTAAAGTGGTTTAACGACTTATATCTGAACTGAATCTTATTCAAGCCCTAGTCACACAGAAGCTCGGAAGCAACATGATTGGACACGACTCTTTGTTAAGTTCACAGATAACTGCCTCCGAACAAAGGGTCGTGTTGAGTCGTGTAGATTTCTATGTGACTGGGGCAAAAGATAGATATGGCTTATGCCCCGGTCACATAGGACGCCGGAAGCAACATGATTTGACACGGCTCTTTATTAAGTTCACAGAGTCGTGATGAATCGTGTAGCTTCCGGGCATCTATGTGACTGGGGCATGAGCTAGATATTTCTTAGCCTACACCTTGACGGAAAATGTCAGATAACAGGTGATGCTCATATCTACCGAGATCAAAGCTGACATCCATATCCCCTCGAGACAACATTCTACACGACCTTGTGCCAATGACATCAACAGCCTAACTTGTCAAAATGTGATACCTTTCTTTCTAAGAATGATTCCGCATCGCGACCACATTATTGTGACGTATTTAGTTCATGGTAATTATGACATCATGGCTCGTGGTCGTGAAAGAGAAAATCGAATAAATATTTGTTTTTTGTACACCCATCCAAAACACGAACGACTTGTGGTATTGATGGCACATTCACACCTGCGCGTTTTTAGCCTGTGTCGGCCGAGCGTTTTTGAAAATTAAAAACGCATAGTATACGCTGATTAGACGATGGACTGACATTCGGCTTGCGCTCAAGGAGCGTCCGCCAAGCGTCGGTCCTCCCCATGACCTGCGTATTTGTGCGTCAATGGAGTATTTTTTAATCAAAAAAAAAATCGCTCGGTTGTGGTTTTATGCAAACTAACAAATTTTGGTCACGTACCGTTTGTCAAGTGACCAAAACACGACATGACCGTTTGTCGTGTACTTCTCGCCTGTTATCTCATTATAACTTACTATTTTTAAGAATCTGTTAAAGCCCCGGTCACATAGGACCCCGGAAGCAACACGATTCACCCCGACTCGTTGTTCTGAGGCAGTTAACTGTGAATTAACAAAGAGTCGGGGTGAATCGTGTTGCTTCCGGGGTCCTATGTGACCGGGGCATTAGCCTATAGATTAATATTTTTCTAACACATCCAAAAGTTTGAGTCAATAGATGCACTCGCAACCATGAATTCTAAAAACCCAGCCTTGAAAGGCATTTATAACATCGTTTTCGTAAATAATCCTAAACTGCCAGATTATAAATGCTATCTAGAGGGTTCATGGTGTACATCATAAATATGAAAAAAAAACCGAAACAATATAATCTAAATTGCAGAAATTATTCTCAGTTAACTGAGAAAAATATTTTTGATTGAAAATAATGACCACAAGCAGTAATTAATTAAATTGAAAGAAAAGTAAAAGTTGATGTATGCCACAATTTAAGCCACAATTTAATAATTTATTGAACGTCTTTTGTCTTTTGGTATCCATCAGTATGATTATAAGGTACTTTGATGAAGTGTCGGGCTGCAATGTGGTGGTTAACCGCCAGAGGGTTCTATAAAAAGTATACACTGTGACCAGAAGGGACAAAGAAATGGGACAAAGGAAACAACTTCATTCAAGCATTTACAATTATAGCTTCATGATCACATGACTCTTGTTCAACATGTCTTTTTTTTCCGCATAATAGGAAGGATCACTGAGGATGGAAATGTATTTTGTGTCCATCTAACGATATCCTAAATAATAATGATTGTAACATTTATATGGCGCTTTATACTGGCGTTTCTTAGTGCCTTGCTATTGATGAACTAAATCCTTAACAGTCAAATAAAAATGATTAGATTAAATGAAATAAAAAATGATGAATTAGGGAAAAACATGTGCGCCTCCAAAAGTGAAGACCAACCCACAGCTGAGTGATGTAAACCAGGCATTGAAGAGATGAGTTTTTAAAAAGTAAAGCCTTGAATTATTAATGATTGAATGGAGGTTGTTCACTTTGTCCCAGGCCTTTGTCTCTTCTGCTCAAACTGCTGCCCCCGTGCGTGATGTTATTTCGGAAAAATCACATGGCTATCCGATGGCGTCTTGTCATAATGTTTCACACATGCGCAGTCTCCGGATGAACCCCACGTACCTATGGCCTATGTTCAATCCGCCAATTACTAGTTAAATTCTATTAGGTTATTTAAGGATCTTAATCTTTTATAGACACTTAAGAAAAAAGAAGAATATGCGTATTGTGGTATACATAATGAATGTGCGGTTGTTCGACATGACGTCACAGATTTCGTCAAAATTGTCGATCGCACTGAGACCTATCAGCAGCAGGGATCGTGGTACCGAGAAATAGGCGGGTTTACTTAGACAATGTATATTCAAAATTATGTGCTTTTCTTGCCACTGAACGTAGTTACATGGTATTCATCAAACCGTTTGATAACAATAAGACTACAATACCTGGAATCCAGTTTGCATACATTACTTGTTGCTATGTCGGGCAAGCCTCGGGCAGGCTTTAGGGTTGTTAAGAACATGCTTTGTGTTAAAGGTATGCATAAAAGTTGCATGTATTAGTTTAAAAACCATTTAAAACCCATAACTTTTGAACCTTATGGATTCTCCGATTAACAATAATGGAATGCCTTTCAAATTTTCATTATGTATCTCATTAAAAAATGGGAACAAAGCATCGTCATAATCCAATTAGATAACTTTGTAGAATATTTTTTTTTCATTCTAATATATCATCTTCTAACCTTGGTACTTTTCTGGTCGAAAATAGATTACTTTTACAAAAATGAAGACTAGCGGTAAAGATGGCATCAGCAACTCCGAAACTCAAATGTTTAACGGTTGAAGGAACGATAAACTTTTTTTTTTTAATTATGTAAATAACATTATTACATGGATTCGGCCTTTCAAGTGTTGGATCCTCCATTTTGTAAATCTACCTTTCGTGAAGGTTTACACTCCTCCAATCTTTTGTAATGTAAATTTACCATCTGTGATTTTAGTGAGAACAACAACAACTTCATTAACTTTAACCACAAGAAAAAGAACAACAACAGCAATAACAACAATACATACAACCACCATATTAACAACAAGAACAACAAGAACAACAACAAGAACAACAATAAAGAAATAGTGACGTGGCGTCTTGGGAGTCTCCCTTCGAGCTAGTCATATACGTCACAATGGATTCTCTCTGCCCTGGCTTACCACCTATATCCACTGTAGGATTAACGCTGTTTGTTCCCGCCCAAACTACCTCAAGACTGGCTTACACCTTTGCGTTTTGGGTCTGTGTCAGCCCAGCGTTTTTGAAAATTAAAAACGCTCCCTGAACGCACAAAGAAGCAGGTCATACGATGGACTAGCGTTAGCTATAGGCGTACGCTTTTAGAGCGCGAGCCGAACGCCAGTCCACCGTCTGATCAGTGTATAGTGTGCGCGCGGGGAGCGTTTTTAATTTTTGAAAACGCCGGGCCGACGCGACGCAGGCTAAAATAATAATAATAATAGATGCAATTTATATAGCGCACGTATCCACTCTGCTGAGTGCTCAAGGCGCTTTACATTATTATTACCCTGGCTTTAGCCCGGCAGCCATTCATGGCGCACTTGGCATTTCAAAGAATAAATATTCCTGCCAGGTACCCATTCACCTCACCTGGGTTGAGTGCAGCACAATGTGGATGAATTTCTTGCTGAAGGAAATTGATGCCCTGGGTAGGATTCGAACCTACGACCCTCTAGTTGAAAGGCGAGAGTCGCGACCACTACACCACGGCGCAAAGGTGTGAATCGGCCTTCACAAACAATGCCCACTCAATGAGGCATCCTTGAATATATTTGAAAAATATAGTTGTTGAATACATCATCATCATAATCTGATAATACATCATCATAATACCAGAAAAGTATATGTTTTTCCCAGCTATTGCCATATTATTCTTCCAAAACAACGACACGATTTAGATTTAAATATCAATAATGCAACATAAAAAATGCAACTTTTTATTATTCAGATTTATATTTATCCTTCAATAACAAAACACACTTCTGAGGTACAAATAACTACAAATCTTAAAAAAAATAATTTCAAAATTGATTTTAGCAAAGAAAACAATGGCATCGAACTCAATGTCAGCTAATATAATTTCCTTGAGATATTGAGGAGGACGGGGGGGGGGGCAGAATTTACAATGACCTTTAAATGCTCTCAGCTATTGTAATGATAGCTGCTATTTCCATATTTCCTATTACGAACGTTGTAGACGAAATGACTCATTATTTTGCCCGAGAAACTTGTTCCATCTTGGAAAATACGCTGACTGATACAGTCACCGGTCAGAAATATTTTAAAATGAAACAGAGTTAGCTGAAACTTTGTAAAATTAAGTGGAACTATATTTTAGTGATCCTTTGTATC
This sequence comes from Temnopleurus reevesii, assembly GCA_036244855.1. Taxonomy (NCBI): domain Eukaryota; kingdom Metazoa; phylum Echinodermata; class Echinoidea; order Temnopleuroida; family Temnopleuridae; genus Temnopleurus; species Temnopleurus reevesii. Next base: position 1,530 of record BQKZ01014150.1, on the reverse strand, counting down.
GTCATCACAATTGGAAAAGACCACACAATGATTAGACTGTGCGTGCATTGAGCAAGAAGTATTTATTATTGGCAACTATTCATCGCACAACTATTGGTTAAAATATGTCAAACTTAAGGTAAAATTACAAAATCACACCATAATTGGTACATTTTTTTTAACACAATTATTGGTTGAAATAATGTCAGAGTTGCAGCAAAATTGCAAAAATCCACCAAAAGTTAGATTAATTTTGTTGCAATATGACAAACGTTTTGTAGAATTGCAAAATTCCTCTATAAATATTTAACCAATATTCGTGTGGACAGTATGTTGCCATTGTGTTTGGTAAACTTTTCATTTCATATTATGCAAAGATTTATCTATGTATGTGAGACATGCAAGAATAGCCGAGTTTAGATGCAAATTTTACACATCACTCTAACACAAAAGGTTATTCTAGACAACCCGAAAAGTTGCACGACATAATAAGAAATAATATATGCAAGCCTAAGTCCAAGTATTGAAATTCAATTGTTGTGAACAGGTTTAAAAAGTACCACATAACTATGTTATTGGGCTAGAAACGTACATAAATTTTAATCTATAAGTAAACCAGCCAATTGATTGTAAACATAAGAAATGACATCTTCTTTTTTCTTTCTCACTGATGTTTCAAGGGCACGTCTTATTTCCTGTTCTTTATAATGCTCCATTACTTTTCGGTTATTCCCGGGAGTATATCAAAGTAGTATAGTTCCGACTTCCGAATCTTAAAATGGTATCACTGTGAGCCGAAGGGACAAAGGATTTGGACAAATAATCAATTCTAACGAAACTCTATTTACATAAAATTAAGTCGAATGACACATCATTTGATCAGCTGGCATAAAAGAATCTTATTTCAATATAAGAAATGCGTATAGCATACATTGGTTATTGTTAAGTTGGTCAAGCTACAATGTTTGTCCAACCTAGCAACGTTAATGTATGCAAGTAGCATTCTGACTTTTGTACTCTCAATACATTTTGACAGCTGAATACATAGTTCGTCTGAGGGCAAACGTGAATAACTCTGAATACATTACGAAAGTGGTCTATTCAATGCTACTTCAATGTAATGCTATTCAAATTGGAACCGGCTTGTTATTGTGTCCGCACAGTTCAGCACAAGACGTACGGATCTATTGTCCCATGACCCACTTTATTTGACGGAAATACTTTATATTTTGTTGCGCATGCATTAACAATAGCCAGATGTATACAGCAGAAATTTGCCTCCCTCTTATTCTGTGGAGAAAAGACCAACAGGTCTCTCACCAACACAGTGAATGATCAGGGAATCCATTTTATTTTCTGATCATGAAGCTTTTGCGAAAGCTTGAATGGAGTTGTCTACTTTTTTCCAATTCATTCGTCCTTTCTGCTCACAGCGTATATTTGAGGGAAAGAACGGTATAAGATAATGAACGGCTTTTATATAGCGCCTATCAACTCTAAGAATTCTCTAAGCGCTCTACAATTGCAGCATTATTACCCTGGCTTTAGCCC
>BQKZ01014148.1:0-10439 GCA_036244855.1 Temnopleurus reevesii | reverse complement strand
TCTCTCTCTCTCTCTCTCTCTCTCTCTCTCCCTCCCTCTCTCTCTCTCTCTCTCTTTTACTTTTCCCTCTTTCATACCATTCAGGCCATTTGTCCATTGAAAGCGCACGTTTTGAAAACCATATCCATTTATCAACATTTTAATAACCTGGTTGAACCAGGATGTACATACAAACAAATTCTTATCTCTTTTACTACAAACAATACTTTGATACAATAGCATTCTGCAGGCCAATTCTGAAAATAGCCTCCATCCTTAGGGCCATTCGCACGAGAGAAAATTACTGTGATCTTTGTAATTTGTATTGGAGACCTGGTTTTCTGGTCATGCAGATTGCGATCCCCAAATAGCGCTTGAGAGTGTGATTATTCGGAATTATATGCTATTTATAAGATTGTATCCATTGTAATTGGTCAAGAAGCAGTCATGTGATCAAAAATGATTTTCACCATGAAATAAATTGGATATGGCGTGACATCATTACGTCATACCTCGGAATAGTTTTGAATGTGTCAATATTCTGACATCAACTTTTACGATAACTGGATATTCAGCTATCGATACCGCGATATCGAGATCAAAAGTTGTCGAAACATAAACAACAATGGCCGCGCCTAGTGGAGAAATCAATGACGATAAGCCGATATTTAATCTCGTAGATGATGACGATTTGGAGGAATTCATTTCATCGACAGATTATAAGTATGATATAAATTTGATTACTATTTTGGTTTACTTGTGTAGGATATAAATCATATATACCATGCACAGTTTTCAAGTACTATATGAAATTATGGATTCTTCGGTGACCGGCATAGTGACTATTTTCTGAGGGGCACAGCCCCGAAGAAAATAGTGCTATGCCAGTCACCTCACAATCCATAATTTCAACAAGAACTTCTCAGTGCATGGTATATTTGATTAATATCACCCTGCCGACAGAAGTATGAATGGTCAGGTGATCTGAACATCAATGTATTTAATCCCATAATAAACCATGCATTATAGCCATTTCACACGTGCAGGTACATGTGTGCAGTTATTGTTTTGATCCAGTGATCGTTACAATTTTTGGTTGTCTAAGAAGTATTTTGCCAGATAATTTTCCTTCATTCATCATACATTTTGCTAATTTTTATTCCCTTTATTTGAAAGGTAGGGCTTGCACAGTACGCTACTGTCAGTTCTTCAAGGCTCTGAATCTGGATCGCGATTTGAATCACCTCTCTGGTGCAAACATCGACTGAATTGCATCGGTATTCGGATCGTGATCAGAATCACTTTGATTTGGTAGTGCGAATGCTCCTATTGCTTTCTTCACAATAATAATTTTATCAATATTTTTGCTGACTAGGTTATATCACAGATGAAACAATGTTAATGTGCTAGAAGATGAGCACTAATTGCTAGCACGGGACGTTGTATTTTAATACAGTCTAACCTCATTATAACCAGAGAAATTACCTCTTTATATTGAAACCTTGTTATATCGGGGCCAAAATACAGTAAAACACAAAGAGATGTGACCAGGCAAATTACCTTGTTATACCAAGAGCTCCGTATATCAGTGCTCTTTATTAGGAGATTTGACTTTACTTTCGTTGTAACAATTATTGGGCTCGTCGTTGAATTTCTAATAATTCATAGTTATGTCAGTCTGAAGAATGCACGTCAAGAGGGGCCTAGGAGTCTTCTAAAATGCTTCTTTTTTAAATAATTCTGCGGTACCGAAAACGTATTTTTCAGTGTTTACACTAATATGAAATTCGTCTAGCATAGCTTTGGTCGAACTTGTCCAAGTCCAATAATTTCCTAAATCAATCATATCTAATTTACAATGAGAATATGTTTGTCATCTATGCAAAGGAGTGACAATGGGGATGTTGCTAGAAAGTTGCAATCAATTGCAAATGAGTTGCAAATTGAAATATGTATTTTGAGTGCCCCTTACTGTAAAAGCCCCTCTCTAAGCAAACTCATTTTTACATTCTGAAAGATCATTGTACACAAGTACATGTATATGGACATTATATTCAATAAAAATTTCAGCAAATCCATACTTGCAAAATGTGCTGATACATTAGTCTGGAAAAGGAAAGGAAAGGATGTAGTTTAGAGGCGTGTATTATTCAATTCTGAATATTTCCGCCAGAAGAAGAAGAGAGAAAGAGGATCGCCATCTTAACGTCTCCATCTGAAAGACGGTATGCGACCAGGGGCGGTATTCTGGTAGGTGTCTTATCTCAAAATATCATCTTATCTTTAAATTGCTATTCTGGAAGCTGTCTTATCTCGGTGTCCTAACTTTTGTCTTATCTTTTGTCTTATCTCCTCTGCGCGTCATGAAAAAGCAGTGCGCAACGTATTGCGCGCAAAAAGATAAGATAAATTGGTATTCTGAAAAGTGTCTTATCTTTTGTCTTATCTTTTCTAATGTATTACTTCGCATAGAGACTTAGGACACCTCCTAGCTGTCTTATCTCCGCCATGGCGGCAATTTTTCTTGCATTAAACGTAATTAGGAAATAGATCATGTTTAGAAACGAATGTCTGATTATGAAATACCAATACAGACTTTCAAAAAGTTGTTTTAATTTATTTTTTCATGAATTTCGTTTACCTGCGACTTGATGCAACAGGATGAATTTCTTTCACATGTGCTCAAAACAAACACGTGATAATTAGGACAATTAATTTGCTAGCGCGCAGTACGCGAAGTGTTTCAGCGTATTGAAACTGTGTTGCGCAGGGGCTTCAGCTAAGCTTTTTATTGGTCAATGAGTTTCGGAGGGGAATGGAACATTGATTTCGATTGGTTATTTGAGATAAGATAGGCGGGTCCTAAGAGAGATAAGACAGAGAAAAGAGAGTTTTCAGAATACCGATTTAAGACTGTCTTAGCACTGTCTTATCTTATGGAGATAAGACACCGAGATAAGACAGCTACCAGAATACCGCCCCAGGCTTCTAACCCACAGGCAGGAACTAACCAAGTCTATGACTGTCCCGAACAGCTTGATTTCAGGCGCATGCCACAACGCCTCAGTGTGGATCAATTGCTATTTACAATCAATTGCAACTTTCTAACAACACCCCTTAACATCTAGCTGGCTTGGGAGAAGTCGGGCCACCTTCCCAAGAATAACTTAAGGGAATGAGTCAATATCTTATGCATAATAGTTAAGATTTGCTTTCTTTTTGGATTGTACTTCGAGGATACCATCCATGTAATCTTCGTGCATCAGCTCCGTGGCTCCTCTGCGTAATGCAATCATGCCCTGAAAATAAAATGAAAGAGATGATCGTTGGTAAGGGTGAAAAACATAAAAGCAAAAGATAGATCACAGAGAAAATATTACCTGCTAAAACATGTGATAATCAAAACGAATTGCTAAAACAGGTACATGACATTTGGCTATACCAGTCCTATCACATCTCTAAGGGGTGTTGCTCAAAATCAACTGTAAATCAACTGCAACTTTGACAATTATAACGCGCACTTTCTTTCGCGCACGGTATGCGCATTTAACAAGACGCGCAAGATACAATGATTTTGATTGGTGCTTTCCGATCAACTGCAACTCTCGATCAATTGCAACTTTTGAACAACACCCTTTATGTCAGCAATAGTTTGACGATAATCAAGTCTTAATGAACAATGAAACCATCGAAAATAGGGTATTCAAGTAAAATAAATAATCACAATGCAATCATATACATCAACAACCGATGCACTAACATGCATCATTTTTCCATGAGAAAAAGTTCCATAGCTTACTAAAGCTTGCATAGAAAAATATTGGGACACGGGAAAGCAGAAGAGTTTGTTTGAAAAAATGGAGAAAGCCGAGGACAAACATATGGGGAGTGTCATGGGGTGAGTGCAAGTAACACTAAGTAAGAAGGAAAATGTTGACTTTAAATAAATGATAATGATCAGGGAATAATCTTCCTGGAATCACATTGCAGATTGCTATGCATTTTAGCGTGATTGCTACACAAAAACTAGATGAATCCTCGACTGCGCACGGTCAAAATTTATGCCTCCGCCATCACACAATCAGAAAGATATGCACAATGTACGGCTTGTTCCATGCCATCAGAAATCAAAAACATTTTACAAATTTTGGGCACTGCCATGAACCCCATGAACCCAAAATCTCACCAGTGCTTCGAATTCCTCACATGCTTAAACATAAATGAGCTTACCCAAATTCTACTCAATTCATCCTCCTATGATTATACATACTTGAGCCAAGTTTGGTCAAAATCTGTACACCAGTTCTGAACTTATTGCGGTAACAAGCTATTTTTGGTGGTTTTTTACAAGTTTTTGGACCCTGTGACCCTTGACCTTTAACCCACTGAAACCCAAAATCTAATCAGTTCATCCTCCTATGCTTATACACACTTGAGCCAGGTTTCGTCAAAATCTGTACAGCAGTTCTGAACTTATTGCGGTAACAAGCTATTTTTGGTGATTTTTTACAAGTTTTTTGGCCCTGTGACCTTTGACCTTTGACCCACTGAACCCAAAATCTAATCAGTTCATTCTCCTATGCTTATACATACTTGAGCCAGGTTTCGTCAAAATCTGTACAGCAGTTCTGAACTTATTGCGGTAACAAGCTATTTTGGGTGATTTTTTACAAGTTTTTTGGCCCTGTGACCTTTGACCTTTGACCCACTGAACCCAAAATCTAATCACTTCATCCTAACATGGTTATACATACTTAAGCCAAGTTTGGTCAAAAACCGTCTAGCGGTTCTGAACTTATCGCGGTAACAATGTCCGGACGGACGGACGGACAACCCGAAAACATAATGCCTCCGGCACCACCTTACGGTGGCGGAGGCATAAAAAACATGTTTTGTTTAGTAACTTTTTTTTGTACAGGACTGTTATATTAAAAAAATATTTCCTCAATGTTTAAAGCTGCTAGTCAAATGTGAAAAGTAAAATTATTCTCTGATGATAATATTTTAAGAGAACCTATAATTGTACAAGAATGTTAATGTTTTTAAGCACAAAGGGTCATTTGGGGTTTATACTTACTGCCTCCACGCACACAGCTTTACATTGTGCACCATTGAAGTCGTCTGTACATCGAGCCAACTCTTCAAAATTTACATCAGCCCTGCAAATAAAATACAAGCAATATTTTAGATTTAGACCAGGGGATTTCATGTAAGAAATTTGATGAAAACCCATTCAAATAATGGCACTGTACACATAAAATCTGTTTTTTTTTTTAATGTGATCAAGACAAGAGAATGTCATACATGGAATTCTGGGGAAACCTATTCAAATAATGGAACTTGGACTATGAAATCTATTGTTTGGTTAGATTAAGACAAATAAATTTTATGCGCAGAATTTTGAAAGCTGTGTCAGTAATTCATGTTCTGCAACTTCCAAATATTATGTATTTCATACTGTCACCAAAAGTTCTAAATCTAAAGCATTTAATTAAAAAAACAATTCTACTCACCCAACATTCATTTTCCTGGAATGGATCTGCATAATGCGAGCTCTTGCCTCTTCGTTTGGTGTCGGGAATTCAATCTTTCTGTCTAACCGTCCCGATCTCAATAGAGCAGGATCCAAGATATCCACTCGATTTGTAGCTGCAATCACCTTTACGGAGAAAGACAAGCCAAACACAATTACAGTCAAACCTGTTTATAGTGGCTACCCAAATGAAACAAATAAAGTGGCCATTGTTGACAGGTTACCTCTAAACACAGGTTCTGTAAGACACATATTCATCTGGAGGGAACTAATAAAAATGTCATCTTCCTATCTAACCGTCCTGAGCTCAATAGAGCAGGATCCAAGATATCCACTTGGTTTGTAGCCGCAATCACCTTTAAAACCATCCAACTGATTTAGCAACTCCAGCAAAGTGCATTGACCCTAACTCGACCAAGCTCATTCAAGCAGATTAAATAAGAAGCTCAATAAGCCAATTAGATGTCGGCATTTGGGTAGCTTTTCACAAAACAAAATACCTTGATTTCTTCTGATGAGCTGAAACCATCAACTATTTTAGCAACTCTAGCAAAGTGCATTGAACTTAACTCGACCAATCACATTCAAGCAATTTAAATGTCAAGCACAATCATCCAATCGGATTTCAGTATTTCAATAGCTTTTAACACAAGTACCTTGATTTCTTCTGAAGAGCTGAAACCATCCAACTGATTGAGCAACTCCAACATAGTTCGTTGAACTTCTCGATCACCAGCCTTCTCACTGTCGAACCTCTTCGTTCCGATGGCGTCCAATTCGTCGATGAAGATGATGGCGGGGAGTTTCTCTTTGGCGAGAGCGAAGGCGTCTCGGACGAGCTTGGCTCCGTCTCCGATGAACATCTGAACGAGTTGAGGCCCGGCGAGCTTCAAGAAGGTAGACTGTGTGAAAAGAAACATAAGAGTAATGATAAAAATCATGATAAAAACAACAACAAGATAATGAGAAGAACATAAAAGGAGAAGAGGAGGTTGTGTAGGATGAGTAGAAGGAGAAAATGGAGAAAGAGAGGAAGACAAACAAGAAGGAAAAAAGTAGAAAATAAAAATAAGAATAAAAATAAAGAAATGGAAAGATGATGGCGGGGAGTTTCTCTTTGGCGAGAGCGAAGGCATCACGGACAAGCTTGGCTCCGTCTCCGATGAACATCTGAACGAGTTGAGGCCCGGCGAGCTTCAGGAACGTAGACTGCATGAGAAAAAAATTGAAGTATTAATAATGTTGCACTAAGAAGACCACTTGAAGAAATATGCATCAATCATTAATTTCAAGTTTCATTCTGTACATGCATGTAATTTGATTGTTGTACCATTGAAATTGACAGAAAATTAATAATAATAACAAAAACAACCAAAAATAATGAGAAGAAGATAAAAGGGTGAAGGAGGAGGTTGTGTAGGATGAGGAGAAGGAGAAAATGGAGAAAGAGAGGAAGACAAACAAGAAGGAAAAAAAGTAGGAAAAAAAAGAAAAAGAAAGAGATGGAAAGATGATGGCAGGGAGTTTCTCTTTGGCGAGAGCAAAAGTACCTCGGATGAGCTTGGCCCCGTCTCCGATGAACATCTGAACAAGCTGAGGCCCGGCTAGCTTCAAGAAGGTAGACTGTATGAAAAGAAACAGAAGAGTAATGATAATGATCATAACAAAACAACAAAAATATAATGAGAAGAAGAAAAAGGGTGGAGGAGGAGGAAGTGTATGATGAGGAGAAGGAGAAAAGGGACCAAAAAAAAAAAGGAAAAGAAGAAAAAGAAAAAAAAAGCTGGAGGGGAGTTTCTCTTTTGCGAGAGCGAATGCATCTCGGACGAGCTTGGCCCTGTCTCCGATGAACATCTGAACGAGCTGAGGCCCTGCAAGCAAAAGGTAGACTGAAAGAGAACGTAAGAAGGTGAAGTAACATTAACAAGAAGAAGAAGAAGGAGAAAATAAGAAGAAAGATTGAAAAGAAAAGAAGGGTAGAGAGAGGTAGGATGAGAAGAAATAGGAAAAAAATAAGCAAAAAAAGGAGGAGAAAAAAAAGAAGACAAAGAAAAAAATAGAAGCAGAAGAAGGAGATAAAGGAAAGACGGAAAAGAAAAGAAAGGTAGAGAAGTAAGATGGGAATAGCAAAAAATTGAAGCCAAAAAAAAAGGAGGAAAAAAAAGAAGACAAAGAAAAAAATAGAAGCAGAACAAGGAGATAAAGGAAAGATGGAAAAGAAAAGAAGGGTAGAGAGAGGTAGGATGAGAATAGCAAAAAATTGAAGCAAAAAAAAAAAAAAAGGAGGAAGAAAAGAACACAAAGAAAAAAAAATACAAGCAGAAGAAGGAGATAAGAGGAAAGACAGAGAAGAAGATGGATAATGGCTTCTTTCAATTTTTGACAGTAAAACGCTTTTTGCTTACAGAATCCCCCAAAATGTTTAGAAACCGTAACGCCATAACAGCAACAACCAAAATTAAGTCATATCACAACAAGCCACATACCTTAGTTTGTGCTGCACACGCCCTAGCTAACAGTGTCTTGCCGGTACCTGGCGGTCCATAGAGCAGAACACCTTTTGGCGGCTGAATACCAATATTTACAAATCTCTCCTTGTGCGTCATTGGCAAAACCACAGCCTCTATTAACTGTTGGGAACAAGAAAAAAAGAAAAAGGAAAATGAGTCAAGTTTTAAAATTCAACATGGCACTAGTGCCAAAAATGAGGCAATAGTTATTTGTATATTACATCTTTAGAGAGGTTTATCCGATTGGCAGAGATGTAATACTGATGAATATATTGTCATTGAACAATAAATCTGAATTAATTGTGTAACAAAGAATTATTCATCGATGTATGTATTCATCCAGTGTATATTCAACTTCTGAACTCTCTGCCTGATTGATATACACATATTTTACAGTTGCTCCAGTGACATTTGCTCTCAGTCTAAATCTATGGCGAGACATTAGGGTAATGGATGCTATAGAGTTAATGCTTGAGAAAAATTGTGACGGATTTGAATAAGCATTAGATTTGATATCAAATTTAAATCTCTAGCTTTCTGTGTAGATTTTATATAACAGAGCTGCCAACTTCACATTTGTAAAAATCCTATTGTTTCACGATGAAGATCATATTTACACTATCCAACACTACATTTCAAGATTCTATAATATCCAATTTTTTTCGAATAAGTGTCCTGCTGCCATAAAATGAATGATACCAAGGGGGTGTTGCTCAAAAGTTGCAATTGATCGCAAGTTGCAGTTGATCGGAACGCACCAATCAAAATCATTGTTTCATGCGCATCTTGTTAAACGCGCATACCGTGCACGAATGAAAGTGTGCGTTATAATTTTCAAAGTTGCAGTTGATTTTGAGCAACATCCCCTAAATCAGATAAAATCCTACAAATTGACAGCTCTGCTGGATCAATTGTGTCATGTAACGACCACTTTTGAATAGAGAATTTACTAACCTCCTGAATCTGTTTGTCAAGACCTCCAATATCACTGTACTGTTCTGTTGGTCTCTCATCAACTTCCATAGCTTTCACACGGGAATCAAACCTGAAATAAGAAATACGAAACAAGAAATATATTGAGAAAAATGTTGAGTTTTTAGCATAACATCATTACATGCTCTTTTACAATTCCAAAATGAAGAAAAAGAATTGCAATTAGAGAAAAGCTAAGTTTCAAGCAATATTTTATTGAAAATGTAATCAGTCCAAAAAGAAAAACACAATAAAAAAAAAAGAAGAAAAATAAAATGAGGAAAAGGAAGAAGAAGAAGAAGAAGAAGAAGAAGAAGAAGAAGAAGAAGAAGAAGAAGAAGAAGAAGAAGACGAAGAAGAAAAGAGAAGAAAAAGAAGAAGAAGAAAAAGAAAAAGAAGAAAAAAGAAAAGGAAGAAGAATCTGTTTATCAAGACCTCCAATATCACTGTACTGCTCTGTAGGTCTCTCATCCACCTCCATAGCTTTTACACGGGAATCAAACCTGAAATAAGATACGATGTACGAAATATATTGAAAGAAATGTTGAGTTTCAAGCAATGTATTATTAAAAGTTCTTTCATAATTAAAAAAAAGAAGAATAAAAGTTACAATTAGAGAAAAGCTATTCAGTTTTAAGCAACATATCATGATTTCTCAATAAGTCAGAGAAATATATTACGAGAAAAGTTTATTTTAAGCGATGAATCATTAAGAGATAAGTCCATGAATAAAAAGGAGGAGAAAAAGAAGAAAAGAAAGAAGAAATAGATTGATGGAAAAGTTGAGTTTTATGCAATGTATCATTAATGTTACATAAGTCTATGAAGAAAAAAGGGAGCAGGAAGAGGAGCAGGAGGAGAAGGAAGAGGAGCAGGAGGAGGAGAAGGAGGAGGAAGAAGGAGAAGATGTAGACGGAGGAAAAGAAAAAGAAGAAGAAAATTGAACACAAATGAGTAGTTTTATACAATCAAACGGTCCTCTGTCTTAATGCCAAAGGGCCACGAACATTTGAACACCTCATGGATTTACATTACCCAATAAATGAATGAATGAATGAATTTCTTACTCTTGGGGAAGTGTTTCTAAGATGAGATAGGAATCTTTGTTGACCCCTACAAGATCACCGGGATGGAGCTTCTCTGCATCAACCAATCCAATCACTGGAAGAAAGTATGTCTGTAGCAGAAAAAACAGAAACGATAAATATTATGGGTTATTCCAGAAGATTGAAAACTGTACTCTACTGTGCTTGTATCACATTATTAACTATTGCCAGCGGTGCCAACTGGAATATGCGCGAGATAAAAATACAAATGTTAATAAACTCCACAACAGGACTGCCAACACTTATTCTTTGAATGTGAGATTCGCTTCTTTTTGCCATTTCTCAAAACTCAAAAAAATTGTTTCATATGCATGCATTTATAGTGATCTCACTTATCCA
>BQKZ01014147.1:0-10684 GCA_036244855.1 Temnopleurus reevesii | reverse complement strand
GCCTGAAACTATCAATAAGAAATATCTCTAGACCCAAGAGGAATAATTATATCTGTGCTCTCATGATGGGATAACTAAATAACAATCAATTCCTCTTTAATTTTTCAAAAGATTACTACCTTTAACCATAAGGTAACCCTAAGTGATGTTAAAAATCTTCTCTTGCAGAATACTGCATCCCTCCATTGAAGAGTTTAAAAGAACAGCATTTTTCACATGCACGATGCCTTTAAATGCTCTCATAATGAAAAGCTTTGGGGTGGTAACCTATTATTGGAATACAAAAGCTGGCCACCCGAAAGCTTTGTCTGTCCAAAGCATTCTATGCAACTGTGCATGTGGGCTCCTATTGATTTCTACAAAAACGTTCCTTCCTACAATCCTTATCAATCTTAAGTGGTTAATTTTTCAATCTGCCTCTTTTGCTAATCTGCATGCAAAATACCCTTTATTTTCATAATGTTATTGTGTTGTATATCCAGGGATAATTTACTCATATGGTGCTTTGATTTTTTCCCCCCTTTTTTAAAATTATATTTCCATTTTATTCTTTGTCATTTCTTTCTTCGGATTCTGTGAATATTTCAAATTAAACCTCTCAATGAAATTCAAAACTTGTTTTCATATTTTGATTTTTCAATATCAGATATTTTATTAACTGTATTTAGAGCATTCTTGACTCTGTTTAACATAAGACTAAACATTTTCAATGAAATGTATTTGAGCACATCTCACGGATTCAACCATTCATTGAGAACTGCCTTTTTTTGATTGACATACTATGGATCATTTATGAGTTTCTTTAATTTTAATTTTATATTTTATAACCATTTCAACTTTAATGCTTCAAAGGCCTTCGGTGCATGTGTTACCAGTAACTCGTGTGAAACCCAGGTAACTGTGTATTTGTGTGTCAGAGAAAAAATAGAATTCCAAAAAAAGTCATGCTTTCTTGATATGTGTTTTTTTTCCAATTATGAGTAGATTGAATGTAATATACAGTTAAAAAAAAAAAAAAAAAAGAAGTTAATATTGACAGTAAGACCTTTCTGTTATGCGAACTGCTTTTAGTCTCTAGAAATTTATACTGTACAAGCCAATATTTTAGCATGCCGATATTTTTGCGATTTCGGACTAGTTCGACAAATAAACTTGTTATTTTCATGTTTTGACAGTGTTTGCGCACATATAAATATATATACAGAGTGGAAATTTTTGCTAGGTCAAGCCTGCATAAATCGCAAATATAAAGCCAGTTCTGCGAAAGTTTAAACTTATCTAGTAGTGCATTAGTATTATTTTCTTCTGCTTGTGTCAGCTTTTGCTTTTGGATTTTTTGCTGAAGTTTAAGGCGTAGGTTGACATTTTTTTTTGTATCTGTTCAATTTGTTTATTATTGCTGTTTATTTGTATTCCTACTCCTTCCGGGAAGATGGCTTTTAGTATTAGTGTGTTAACATTTGAATGTTTATGGCGATATTCTGTTTGTGTTTTGACGAATAGGTAATGTACTACAATTGTCTGTTTTGTAAATTATTGTGAATTCTTTATATCAATAATTTAATTAGGAAAAGCAACAGCTATAACAATAGCATCAATTAATAGCATAAGTTTAAAAACAATTATAGTGCATACAGAACTTCAGAATAATTTCACTTTATTTGACAATGCTTATTTTATTTTGACTCATCTTTCTCTGCTATGTATTTGTCTTTTTGATGGCTTTTCTTCCTTCCTCTGGTGACTATTTGTTTCTTTCTGGTTGCCATAGCAATGCAAGTAGTGATACGAGCATTGAGTCCAGCGACCACGACAGGTGATTAAACACTAACATGTCACAAAATCATTGCTTGATTCAGCATCCCACTAATAACCCTTCAAGGTGGGGTTTTGTACACTTGTAACAAAAATATGCTTGCTTGAAATAGAAATACATGTAGGTTACATTGCAGTGGTATTGATACAGCACTTCCAATATATATTGATCACAATGATAAATGTATGTTTGAAATGCACTTCTAATCAATGTTAATAGCATACTAAAACTTATATTTCTTCTTCCCATTTTAATTTCTTCATTTTATTTTCACATCATATTGTTAAAGTCAGTCCGTCATGATCGACAGGACTTCCGATTGCGAGCGCGAACGGACGGCGTGTTGTGTATTGGCAACCATAATATTCAAACATTTCCTTGCTTACGCACTTTGCCAAGCTCAGAAACTCGGAACACTTCGTACAACTTTCCGATGCTTGTCGTCGTCGCTTGTATTTTGATTTGTCCTCTCTTTGGCTTCAATTGTTTCTAAATACATGCAGAACAGATACGTTTGCGACTATTGAGCTGTGAGCTAGCGAAATAAAGCTTGCTCACTCGCTATTCCAGGTAAAAAAAGTCTGCTCGGCAATCTTCGCAATCAAAATGGCAGCGGACAGTTTGGCTCCTAACCGGAAGTCATGTCGATCATGACGGACTGACTTTAATACGTGTGAATAAAAACTTACTATTCCCCTATTTTATAGATTTTTATCAATGGTTAAACAAGTACCGTTTAAGCTCCAGTGTCCGGCCCCTTAAGCAGTTTTGCTCTTCCACAAGCCACAAAATCTAATATTTCAAGTTCATTTTAACATCATTCTTTAGCCGAAATTCTGAGCTTTCAATTGATGTGCATAACTTGATGAAGAGCGTCTGCATATTTGCGTAACATTCAGCGATCGCCGAGGGACATGGGAGCCTAGAAACCGGCCACCTGACAGCCTCAATATAGATTGTGTTGAAGCATACATGAGCTCATTTACGCGGGCGTATTTAACATTAGGGCGTGCCATAGGCAAACTGCACAAGACTTGGTGGCTGGATATTGGGTACAGGCCGGGTACAAGTGCTCATACGGTATTTCTAGTTTTTTTGTAGCCTACTTGCAATGAATGCAACCCATATGATTAATAATTTCATAAGATTGAATGAGATGTCTGAAGCAGTTGTGATTGTTAAAACTATCCTTATTTTGCCTACCGGTAGATCATTGATTTGATCTATGAATTCAGATGTTATACCCCGGAATAAAGAATATGACTTCCAGAATCATATGCATGTGAAATTGCTGCCAAATCCATGCTAGGTGAAAAAATATTCTTTGTCCTATTTACCGTGCAAATTGAAATTGCTGAATATAACATTTGATGCAAAAGCACATTAGATGAAATACATTCTTCATGATGTGCCTTCTTTTTATGTCACATAATTAGTGCATCATATTTTTATGACAAATCATTTTATTGTCAATTATTGACTGTCATAATTGAAGAAAAAAAAATCTTTTCATTTTAAAGCTACTATAGCTATACCAATGTTCATGCACCCATATTGCTAGAACAACTTTTTATAAGCAAATTATTGAATAGCATAGTCATAGAGTATCATGAAATGTTACATTGTTAGTTGTTGTAAGCTAACTTGAAAAAGAATATTAAAATAGAATTGTGTGCACTCAAATTTGCAATTTATAGTAATTGCACTACTGCTCTGACCTTAGTTTAGTTTTAGAAGTCACATAACTTTTGTTTGTATTCATTTTTAATAACTTGCACATTTTATTACCTTACTTTTCTAAATTATTATATGCTGCATAAAGATTTAATTTTTTTGTTATAAAATATATAAGAGATATATTTGATTTGTTTTGTGGATAAAACTATTCATGGTAAGATTTATTTTATGATTTAAAAATAAAATCTTTATGAGATGAAGGTAATTTATTGTTATGGGGGAGAATGCACAGATCTTTTGGTACTGTACTGTTATCAAATTTGGTGACAAGTAAAATTAGAGGGAACATCTACAAAAGAAGGCTCATCTTCCTGCCTAGATTATAATTATATATTTAATTATAATCAAATAATTAATATAATTATTTGTATTTTGTTATTAGCTGTTATTTCACTTTCATGAGAAAAGTATGTTCTTTGATCTGCATCAATGGCTGTCTGTAGAAATGGTATATTCTTAATACTAGTTACTTGTTCAGGGAAATTGTTATGGGAAATTTATTCCTTCAGAGAGCAACTATTTCAATTTTAATTGAACCGTGTATAACAGTTGGGATTAAGACAAGTATCATGGGTGATTTTTTAGAGTATTAAAATCTCTCATTATCATTAATGGAGAAACAATATCATGCCTTAGACCCATATGTAAAGCAAAGTAAAAACAAAATAGATTTGATACAAAAAAAGGTAATTTCATGAATTATGTCATATTTATACATTTATGTAGAATTGCAAAAGAAATTTGCCAAATAATGATGATTTTTATTATGTAACTGCAACCCTGATGATCCAAGATGGACCAGTTTAATAATCAGTGAATTCAAACCTTACTCATTCTCAAAATATATTCTTTGTCAGATAATCAAGTCATATTTTTGTGAAATTATACTCATAATATATGCTTCAATTAATTTTTTTATATCATTATTTACATCATTTCCATCATTATCATCCAAACCCATCATAGTGATATCTAGGAGACTTCATTTCAATTCATGTAAATTAATTTTGATCAGTTACCATTCCATTCAATTTAATTCAATTCAGTGACACGGAGGAAGCAACAACCGCCGCAAAGAAGAAAAACAAAAAGGGCGGTAAAGGCACAAAGGATGACGGCACTAGCCAGGCCGAACGCGAAGCCCTGAGAAAACAGCGGGAGGCGAAGAAGAAGAAGCAGATCGCCATGCAACGGAATCTCGTCCGGCAGGCCAGGGCTAGGCAGCAGGCTGCTCAGAAGGGGACCAAGACCACCAAGCAGGGGGTGAAGTTTGAGGGGAAGGATGGAGGGAAGGACGGAAAGGATGGAGGGAAAGGAGGAGCAGGAGGAGGAGATGGGAAAGGAGACAAGAAGTCTGAGGATGACAAGGAGGTTAACTTCAAAAAGATGTTCAAGAACAAAAGGTGATTTGATCAATGAACATTATGATTGCCAACTTCAGAGCAAAGCCATTTCATAGACCTATTGAGCGTGTAGTCTCATAGAGCTTCAAACTTATAGTTTTTGATAGAGAGAAATATAGAATATGTATAAAAAGCTCAAAACATTTTGATCAAAAGCTTTTATAAACGGAGTGGCCTTCAGCAAAAAATTATCGTATTTTTTGTTGTTCATAACTGTAATCAAGTTTAGGATGTATAGCTGAATCAGTAGGTTTGATATTGAGCATAGTTTTCATTTGTTATTTGTTTTTTAATTGCTCATGAAAAGAGATTTCAAATAGGAAATGTATTTTTTAAAATAGAACTATGTCTTTTTGCATGTTTCTCTCACAAATTAAGGAATTATCCATTAAATGTTTGTAATTGGATATAACATATTTAGAAGAGTATTCCCATTTTATGAATAAATATGATTTAACAAAAAGAACTTGATGATGAAAAACCAATCGTCTTTCTTCAAATCTATCATTCTATGAACATTCTATCAAGAATGTCAGCATAATACTTCCCTGCAATTATTACATATTATCTTTAATTTTTCCTGCAGTGTTATGAATCTCTTCCGGACATACGTGCAAGACTTTGAGAGCAAAGAAGTGAACAACATGGTTCAGATGTACTTTGATGTGGATGTCTGCTGGCGAATCCCTGAGAATCATGCTGACAAACGCACCTCAATCTCCAAGCAGATTTATAGCAACTTCTTCGACCCAAACTCTAAGAGGTAAGACTTTTCATCATATTATCATGAATTTCATTTGTTTTCATTATTTCTCTTTTCTTTTTCTTAAAACTTTTTCTCTGGCAAACAAGATATTGTTCTTTCAGATAGGTTTGAGGATGTACCATGTGGTGCAGGGTTATCGTAGTGAACATCATGTATTTAACTTTTTTGAGCTTTTTACTCAGCTCTTTTCAGGACAAAGATAACCCTACACCACATGGTGCAATCACAAACCTATTTGAATGTTTACTACATTACGCAAGTTCTAGTTTTCTTCATCAATGTATTTGATAATGCCGAATATACTCATAATTGCTATTTTCCAATGGTCATTAAGTATTTCTGATTTATAGCTATAATTGTGCTCTGTTTTATGAAAAGCAATGGGTTTATTTTACCTATTAATTGAGATATTAGGAACTGCAAATCTTTTTTCAATATACCTGTAATTTTTGTATTTGCAAGATTGGTTTACCAGACACCGTCTTTGAGATTTAGATGGCTGATTAATTTTTATTCATTAATTTTTTCATCTGAAATCAAAATCAATTTTCTAGAAGCAAATGTGCTTCAAAATAAAATAGTATTCATCATTATTATATTTGCTCAGGTGCTTCTAAATAGAATTCGATAGAAAATACTAACTTTACTGTACGGATAGTAACAACTTGCAGATGTTAACTTTGGCATTGGACTTCTAGACAAACTCAATGCTAAATTATTATGCCTCATCATTGTGTACTTTTAGAGATGTAATTCAATATTTTAGTTGAGATAGTTGTTATTAAGATGTTATTGCATAGATTAAAAAATACAAATATGCGAACTTATTATCATCATTGCTTGCATAGCCGTCATACCCCAAAGAAAAAAGGAAGGTAATTGGTGTTATTTGTGGTATTAAGTGGAATATTCAATCTTGTTCACTTTTTGTTCCTTTTTGGTTGCACAATGGTGGAAGTTATTATTTTGAACATACCTTGAGTAATACTAGTGGTATTATTCTTCACACATGCATACTTGTGAATGTCAAACCTGTCTATAGTGATCACTCAAGGGAAATTTAAAGGGCTGAATTCACAAAGGTGATTTGTTTTGTTATTAGGTTTAAACCAAGAGAAGGTCTGAATTTAAGCGTAATTTATGCACTTGATCAATTGCCTCATTGGACCACATTTATGTGCATGTGTGAAATCAAGCGCATTAAAGGCTAAAACAGGAATCACCTGAAGTTTCTAAGTTCATTGGTCCTGTATATTTCAAGATACAAACAATTTAACACAGATATTTCATCAGCAACCGTCTGATTGGTCTATTAGAGCTTCAGATATTCTTGTTCAAAAAATATTGAAAGGGTCGCATACATTTAAGCTAGTTTTGCGATGGTTTGATATTGTTGAATAACTTATGACTCTTACACTTAAATTTCCCTATGTGATGATTTAAACCAGGCTTACACCATGAACTAAAATAAACCAGCTTTGTGAATTCTGACCATTTTGTGGATTTTGTAGACAGGTGGCCTCTATAGATATGTTGCATTATTCACAATGGCCGCTATCTTTATGCACATTGTCACTACAGTATGTGGCTGCTACAAAGTGAAAGACACCAGTGTATATAATCAATTTATAATTTATAATCACTTGAAATCAGTGGAAATCAGTTGATACAGTCTTTGTTCACCAAATCCTGGGAGATGGGATTTTCCCTGCCCTATCCACATGGGAGTGTGTAATATAACCAGTATGAAATTCCTCCCTGTACATTTTTTCAAAGTGGGAGTACAGTGAATGTGTGTTTTGTGTGATGATCAATTCTTCGAGGTTCCAGTTGTACATATGAAATGTGACACGGTCATGTAAAGAACACTTGGTATGCAATGAACCCATAAAAGTTTGTTGTTTGACTATTCCATTTTTGGTGAGGGGAAGTTTTGTAACATGTAGGCCTATAGTGTAATGATTCACACATTTTTTTTCTTCCATTTGCCAAGAGATATTTTCTGTGACCCAGCATATGTTTTCAGAATATTTTTTAATTTATTTTTACCTTTCCATGATGCAAAATTTATCAATGCACCATTAAAAATGAACTTGTGTCAAATGGTACACATGAGACCCTACAATGACAATGGAATATCCCAAATAATTAGTGTAGTAATTAATTGTGTTTCTATTTATCTTTTTTTATTGAATTGCCCCCACTATTTGAATGTCATCCCTACTATTCACATTTTATCTCAAATCATTATTCTATGAGAATACACATGTACACATAGTATATATTCATATTATGATTTATGCCTTGCTTTTCTGTTTCTATGCCGATGTGGCTATATTACTTGATAAAGATAGTATGCATGCATTCAAAACAATCATTCCATGTTATCATGAGGGGTGCATTTTGTGAACAAAAATTAAAATTTGTTGTTAATTAATATTTAGAATATATACTTTATAATATATTAAGAATATGTCTTACATGAGACATTGTAAGTATCTGAAAAAATGTTGATATTCTTTCTTCAAAATTTACACTTTCATTATAAAAATGTATTTATTATTGTCCATTTGTTTAATTGTCATGCAAGCACCCCTATTGAGTTAATGGAACAGTCAATTGTATTCATAGAGACACTCCCTCCACACTCCCCTGAATGTTGAATGATAGATCAATAATGAGTAGGTGGTAGCGGAATGCGATCGTCGCGAAAAGTTTGTTGACCCATATTATCAACATTGGCCAGACAAATGTACACACACATCTCAAATCGATGGGTTTTTAGGGGTCATAAATAGTTTGTTCGCACCAAAATTGTAATTCGGAAAAGTTCAGTGCTATTGCTTGTTTCTTTCTTAGGGTTTATTGTTGACTGAATGTATCAATTTCAGATCTCTGATTTTTGTATTTATTTATACCTTTTCAAAATTTTTAGTCCAGGTAGAAATAAAGTTTTTAGTAAATACCATCAAAATCATACTTAGCCAATTTCTCCCCAATTAAAAAAAAAATAATAATAAGAAGAAGAAGAACGTTAAACAAAAAATATAGTAAAACAAAAATTAGGATAGAGAGGGAGAGCAATGGAATGGTAACGAGTTTTAGTTTTATTACTTTCATTAATTCTATTACTAAATTACTAGATTAGATTACTATTACTAAATACAACAGTAATAGTTCAATGTTACATATTAGATCCAATATGATTTAATTGAAGATTTCACAATCAATCTTGTATTTTTCTTTTTGATACCCATCAGCCCTAGGCATCAATTCAGCAAATGATAATAAAACAGATACTCACGCACCCTGCTTTGAATCCGACAATTTACTTTTGAATAAAACTCATCATCAAAAGGGAACGATTTGCCTCTTTTTTATTTTTAATGCTATAATAATCCAGTTAAAAGTAACAAAGGTCAATGATCCATCAAAATATGAGGATATAAGTCAAATCTTTTGTCACTCTGGTTCTACGGTTCCAGGAAACATAATGATAACAAGGTGCTATCATGCAACCTTTTCTATTTTATTCATTCTAATTCAGTGAGAGAAAGAAAAAAAAGTCAGACCTGTTGGGCCTCAATTAGATTACCAAATGAATGTTCTCATCCATTAAAACGCACTAATAAAGGGAATCATTGATTCGGAAATCCATTTTCGATGGCGCAAATATATGTTAAAAGTCAGTAATTAACCCCAGTTAGATTTCACATGCTGCAATTTGATAAAATTCGGAAAAAAGGATTACTATTGATGTTAAAATTTAGCTTTGATGCTGAATTCTGGATGAAGTCAGTCGTATTCCCTGTCAGTAACATTTTGGATGCTACATGTACAGTCCAATAAAATGTAGTAAAAAAGGGTAATCATTGATTCGGAAGTCCGTTTCGATGCCAAAATTCTGTGTTAAAAGTCGGGAATTAACTGCAGTTTGGATAAAAGATGCTGCATTTTAAGAAAATGTAGTTATAAAGGGTAATCATTTGATGAAGGATTCCAAGTTTCTTTGCTGAAAAGCCAGTCATGTACAGTGTACTCTAGTAACACTCTGATAATTTGCAATTTGGTATATATATTGGTATAAAAGACAATAACTTATACTGATATCCAGTAAATAAATAAATCAGTATTGAAATCAGCTATGTACATGTGTACCCCATCATTGACACTTCAGATGCTACAATCCAATAAAGTAGAGGAATTATTAAAGGCAAATGATTGATTCTGAAATCAGTATTAATGCCGCAATTTGGTTTAAAATCATTTATGTGCATTATTTGGATTTAAGATGCTGCAGTCCTTATACATGTAATGACAAATTAGGTGAATTAAACGTTAATCATGTGCCCTACTTTATTTTTAGGTTTTCAACGATTTTATCCGAATGTATGTAGTGATAAAGGGCAATTATTATGAAAAATTAAGTGCTAATAGTCATTTTAACTGATAAAAATTTAGTAATAATGGGTAAACTTTGATGCTAAAATTCAGTTTAGATAATGGGACTCAATGCCAAAAAATCAGTCATGTACCCACTCAGATTTCGGATGCAGCGGTCCCATAAAATGTAGTGATAAAGGGCAATTACTGCCACTGAAACCTCTCTGAAAAATTCAGTTTTAAAAGTCATTCTAATGATGCAATTAATAAAAATGTAGTAATAAAGGGTAATCATTGATTCTAAAATTCAGTTTCAGAGATGGGGCTCAATGTTGAGAGTCGTCCATCTCATGAAATGTAGTGATAAAGGGCAATTACTGCCACTGAAACCCAGGAAAGGTTTATATGTGGAAAAATTCAGGAGTAAAAGTCATTCATGTACCCTACTCAGGGCTTCCAGTGCTGCAGTTTAGGTAAAATGTAGGCACAAAGGGCAATTAGTAACGCTGAAATCCAGGAAATGTAGAGGTAAAGGTCGTTGGATAAATCTCTGTCCAGACTTCATCCCGAGATTGTGCA
>BQKZ01014140.1:7500-10427 GCA_036244855.1 Temnopleurus reevesii | reverse complement strand
TTTATTTTCACTTTTCTATATATATCAGCGAATATTTTTGAGTGGATATTCTTTTTAGTTTGATGCACAAAACAATGCAGATTAAAGATGCTTTCATAAACTGGAGAAAAGGGATTATTTGTTTAAAGAGGAAAACAATATATTTTCAGAGACTGAGAGCAAAATGGTAAAAAAAGTTCAGTAAATACTTAAGGTTGGCTGTGGACAGAGTGGTTCTGATATTTCCACTATGACGTTATTACTTTTTCTACGGTTCCTTTATATCTTTTCTATGAATTTGAAACTGTAATTCATTTTTTACAACGGGTAGATATCATTTGATTTGATTTGAGACATTGTATGCTTTGATATGATTTTGTTTGCATTTCCATGATGTTTGCTAAGACTTGTTAATCTCAATTAGCCTTCTGCAGTTAATAACTACTTTCAATCGATTTCACACCAATTGACACATCAAATATGATTGATGAACTGGTTTGTCCTGGAACATTCATTTTGATTCACCATGCTGGTCAATTACTGACTTGCAATTGATTACACATTTCTTACAATCTTCTTTATAACTGCAGTTATTTAATTTTAGATTGTTGGTATAGCTATAAGTTGAGTAACAGAGAGTTTGTTTTGATGAAGTGCAGATTCATAATATTTTTCTTTCGACCTGTTAAATTTATTTCACAAAAACACCTGTATGCTTGTAGCAGCAAAATACTTCTTCAAAATCCTTTAAAAAAATCACAGCTGGATGGATTTTACAAATGTTAAATACCATTCCTGGGGCCTGTAACATAAAAGAGATGTAATTAATTTTGCAATGGATTGCATCTGTTTGGTACACATTTTGCCTTAGCCTTGTGATACATATTTATTGTAAGTTTTATTGCATCTTTTATGTTACAGGCACCAGATATCAACAAGAAATTTACAAAAACAGATTGAAATGTAAGTTACATTTTTGAAATCTGCAAGAGATTAACCATCCGATCCATTCTTCAAATTCTACCTGTCAATCAAAGGTTGAAATCCACTATCAAGTGGCTTGAAATATACCAATTTGCAACTGATTTGCAGTTTTATAGCAACACCCCCTTTGTCTCTATTTCAAAGAGAGTTGGTAGCCCTGCATTAATACAGGATGAATATGGTTTGAAATCATTTTTATTATTTTTGTGTATGGAAGTTTGGGAAAAATGAAAGATTGAATATGAAGATCGGGTCTATTTGAAGTACTATAATGATTCTGATTCTTGTATTTTTTTCCATTTGATATCTGTTCCAATAAAAATCAGGTGTAAATGTCAATAATTGTCAGAAAATTTTATTCAGAGTAACTTTTTATTTTTTTATTTCAAAGGAGAACATTTTCTGTGTATATGAATGTTTGTTTCATGGTTATCATTTGACAATAGTCTTGTATATTGCCAAATATTTCTCCACTCCCTTCCCAGTTTATCTCAAAGAATATTCTTTTTCTTTGTCTCTTTATCTTTCAGTCACTCTTTCTTTCACATTATTTAGCCCCTCTCTCAGTCTCTCTTCCACGCTTTGTCTTCTGCTGTCTATATATGTATATTCCCTGCTTAAACTTTCTCTCACTCTGTTTGCTGGGGTTTCTCTCCCTCTCTCTATCTTTCTGTTACCATCTCTTCAATGCTCACGTATATCATGTCTATCTATTTCTCCCCTTTTCCTGTCGCCCCGGGGCTCCCCATTCTCTCCCTCTCTCTTTCTCTCTCCCTCTGTCTCTCTGTCTCTCTCTCACTCTCTCTCTCTCTCTCTCTTTCCCTCCCTCCCTTCTCTCCCTTTCTCTCCCTCTTGCCTCTCACTTCTATTATGTCTCCGCGCCTGTCTGGCTTTTAATATCCTCCACATCTATCTATCTACCTCTCATGAAGTGCAAAGCTTTTTGGCGTTACCAAACATGACTTAATGCCTGAACATTTTTTTCATGTCTCCCTTTCAAAATATAAAAGAACAACATTTAAAAAGAGTTTGTAATTAAAAAAAATGGTGTCTGTACATTCAAGAAGAAAACACTGAACAATAGAATTACATTGAAGACAGTATGCTAATTTTTTTATTCAGTATCAATGCTGGAAACATGAAGTGAAAACATCATTCAAAACAAGAAAATACAAATTCAAGAGTGACTAAATATGAAACGTATATAAATTTCTCAGAATTGCATTTGGTGTTCAATAATCATACAATATAAAGTAGAATATCTGTATGGGAATATTTCAAGTAGTACAACTTTCCGGCTCACAGAGCAAGAACTTTCAAATGCATACGGATGATGTCAACTCCATATGCTGCATATGGCTTTTTATCAAGCTCTTGTTAAACAGGGACGATATAATTGTTTAAAGAATTGTATACACACCCATTAGCTTGCACATATTAAATACAAAAAGTGCCCCATCCCTGTGACGTCATGTGGGACAACTCCTCATTCAATTTGTACATAGAATATTAAAAAATGAAGTTAATAATATGTAAAAATTTAGAGTAAGGTTGCAGCATCATCTTCTCAAAATACATGCAGAATTAATAGAGAAATGCTTCATGTATACCCCATCCGAAAAATTTGCATTTTGCTGACTTCTCCGAGAAAAAGGAGAAAATGTGAAGTTTTGTGTACAGAGTGAATGAGCAGTTGTCCGACATGACATCACAGATTCCGTAGAATTTGCCGATCGCACGGATCCTCATCAGCAATATGGATCGTCATATCTCAGTGACTTTGAAAATTCATAACTTTTGAACGGGTTGTCCGAATTCGCCCAAATTTTCAGAGATGTTTGTCGGATTTTTCTTTATATTATGAGAGCAAGATAATTCCGGGGGTTGGTTTCCCTTTAACCCAGATATATAGAAGCATATGAGCAACAGGCCTTCAGATACAGAAAATCTTCTCATAATAAATT
>BQKZ01014140.1:0-2500 GCA_036244855.1 Temnopleurus reevesii | reverse complement strand
GGAAATCTGTCTAGAAGTGGCAAGTTACCATGGCAACAAGTAACAACAAGTGGAAAGGGGAGGAGGAGAGGTGCTTAGATTTTTATCTTTAGAACACATTTTAAGGAGAAACAGTCAACATTAGGGTTTAGGAGATGTTTTAGATTAGGGGGTAAAGATGTTCAAATGGGAATTGTGGGTGAATAGTTTCATAAGGCATATGGATAGCTAAGTGTTCTGTTAAAGAAAGTTGGGGGAACCAGGCGGTAATTTTTCATTCCCCAAATGGTCACTGCCATAATGAAGAGCTAAAGATTAACTGAAAAACATTTGAGAGGGATCAAGAAGGAGGATAAGAATAAGACAAAATGATGAAGGGAAGAGGTAGCTATTAGAAAGGGGTGAAGGAAGATTAGACTGTAAATGGACAGGGCTTAAAATGGAAAGGAGGTTATAGAGGGCTTTGATAAAAGACATGGCAAAAAATAGAAAACAAAAAAGGGTTGATGGAAGAAGAAGGGGAAGGAGAAAGAGAAGAGGAGAAGACCAAGAATGAGAAGGAGGAGGAGGGGGTGAAGAATAAGAAAAAAAGGGAGAAGGGAAAAAATTAATCATACAGAGAAAAGGAGTAAGAAGAGAAAAGAGAAGAAGAAAAGAGAAGAAGAAAAGGAGGAGGAGAAGGAGGTTAAGAAGTAGGAGGGGATAAGAACAAGAAGGAGCAGGTGGTGGAGGAGGAGAAGAAGAAAACTTATGGGAAGGAAAAGCAGAAGTAGAACAAGGAGAAAAAGAAGAAGAAGAAGAAGATGAGGATGAGGAAGAAGAAGAAGAAGAAGAAGTAGAAGAAGAAGAAGTAGAAGAAGATGGACAAGGAGAAGAACAATGAGGAGAAAAAGAAAAAGAGAAGAAAAATCAGAAAATGATGAACTCTTCAAAAGGAAGGGGGAGTGGGAGGGGGCTGCAGGATAGGATATGATCAAAAATATCTCCCAAGAAAGAAGGGGGCGGAGGAAGACTAAACGCGGGGGCTTTCATATCGAAGCCCGAGAGGGGGGAACAGATCATGATTCATCCTGCAATCTTTTGGACCTATCTTCCGTCTAGGAACTTACTTGATTTGGGGGCTTCAGCACTTCCTCTTTCTGTCTGTTCAAATTAGCAAAGATCAACCTTTGCTATTTTTTCTTCCCCAATTTTGTTAACCCCTTCAACCCTGAACTGTTGAAGGTAAAGCCAGCATGGATGAACATGTGTGTAATTAAGAGCAGCATGTACAAAGTTTATTTAGTAACTCATAATATATATTTTTTGTGTAATGTACGTAAGTGTAAGGGCAGCATGTACAAACACTAACCAACTCATAATATATATTTTCACATTTGTAATCAATGAAAAATGATTCCATTTGCAGGTCTCTGTTGAAAGAATCATATATATCATATTTTTTACTTTGATGTACAATTCTAGTTTGAAGACTCTGTAATATACACCACAAATGCAAAATGAAGTTTACAGTTATTTGATTGTAGTGTCCTAAACACAAACAGTAACACACTAGTACATTAAACATTCAAACGACATACATGAAGTAAATAACATGCAGACTAGCATAGGGATGGAATGTGAAGATGAATAGGACAATAGAACTGTTAATAGGAGAAGGGGAAGAAGAGGAAGAAGAATTAAGAAGAAGAAGGAGGAGAGGAAGAGGAGCAGGAGATAGGAAAAGAAGAAGAAGAAAGAGAAAAGGAAGAAGAAGGAGATAGGGGATAGGGGATAGGGGAACTTTGAAGAAAACAACAACAGAAATATGAATGAAAACAGAAATGAAGAAGGTGAGAAGAGTAAAGAAAAAGAGAGACAAAAGACAGGAAGAAGAATAAGATGAAAAATAAAGATAGAAGGAGGAGAAGGTAAAGGATAATGAGATGAAGAATACTGGATGGGGATTAGGAGTAGGAAATAAATAGAGAGATATGGACAGTGAGACGAACAGATATATAGTAAGCATGTGAGAGATACATCATGTACATAGAAAGGTGTAAAGACGGATTACATGACAGTCAAACAAATAAAGAATTTTAAATATAGAGAGTAATCAAGCGGCAATTACTCATATCAAGACAGGAGAAGAGATTTATATTTAGCTAATTTGATAATCCACTATAGATTATTTCGAACGCAAAGGACTTGGTTTCTTCAAGCATTGTATAAGTATCTAATTAATTGATTTAATTGATGATCTCAGAAGGGGGCCATGAAATGTATCAATTGTACTTGTTTTCTTTCCATACAGGTGGTGAAAATAGATGCAAATTTGACTAGAATAAAGTGCTCTTCCATAGGTCTGTAATTAAAACCCTGCTTTGGTGACCATCTTCTTGGGTCATTCATTAATACATGCATTCATTTACAATGGACTTACAAGGGGGTAGGGAAGTAACTACTGATGGCTTGACAAGAAAAGACAAATGTTTTTGCTTTAAAACAGGGGTGGTCAATGGCCTGACAAGTGAAAAAATGG
>BQKZ01014133.1:0-10490 GCA_036244855.1 Temnopleurus reevesii | reverse complement strand
TGTTTTACACACAAAGTCCATGAGAAACGAATCTTGGTAATATCCGGATTCTACCTTCTTTCCTTTTAAGAGCAGCAGCTCCTTTATTCTTGGTCGATTTTCGCCCAGCTTTTAGTATGTTGTAGCTGAGAATATTCCCTATCGTAAATGTGCCATTTATCTTTTAATCAGAATTCGGGATCATATCGAAATTTTCTGCACAATGTATGACACGAGAATCCCAGTCCTGATCTGCGTGTAATATTGTATGGAGAAACTCCTGTGTGTATTAATCAATGGGGAAAATCATAATTTTCTTAATATGGAGGTCGGGAGTTCGAGTACCAGCTGTGACATATTTTTGTTCATCTCTATTTTTTTTTCTTCATCATATCTATCATTTTAAACACTAACATTAACGACAGATTTGCGCTTTCCCTTTCCTCTTTCTCTTTTTCATATTCCTTATTCCTTTTCCTTCTTTTACTCTCCACCCACCTGTATTATCACTGCCTGTATTCCTTCTTTCTTCATCTCTATCATGTCTCTCCTCATTATCGCTTCTGCCATTAATTTTCATCTCTCGATCATCCATCTCCTTCCTCATTATCCCTGTTCGACGCTCGTATTCCACTTCAACTCTCCCTTCATCTCTGCCCACATTATCTCTATTCGTATTGCCCCTCTATTCTCTCTCCATCTTGTCTCACTCTTTCTTCTTACTATCCTTGCTCGTTTTTCATATATCTTCTCTCTCCAACTCTTATCATTATTCCTGCTCGTATTGTACCTCTCTTCTTTTTCTCATTATCCCTGCTCATGTTATCTTTCTTTTCTCTCTCTCCTTCGGTGCCACCAGTTATCCCTTCTCGTATGTCACCTCTTTATTCTTCCTCGATATCTCTTATATCTCTCTTATCATATATCCCTGCTCGAATTGCATCTGACTTCTCTCTCCTCTATTTCTCTCCTCGTTATCTATATTCGTATGCCATCTCTCTTCTCTCTTCATATCTCCCCACAGCATCCCTGTTCGTATACCTTTTCTCTCGGCTCTCTCCATCTCCATTATCGTACGTACGTTATCCCTGCTCGTATTCACTCTCTCTTTTCTCTCGATTTCCCCTCCACCTCTCTTTCTATATCCTTGATCGTATTACACCTCTATTTTCTGTCCTCAGTACCCCTGTTCGTATTCTCTTTTACTTTTTCTACATCTCTCTCATCATTATCCCTGTTCATATTCACACTTTTCTCTTTCCATCTCTCACTCATTTATCTCTTCATTATTCCTAATCATTTTCCACCTTTCGTCTGTCTCCACATTAGCACTGTTCGTATGCAATCTCTCTTCTTTCTCCATCTCTTTCATCTTTATTTCTGCTCGCATCCTTTTCTCTTTACACCCCACTTCCTCTCCTCCCTCTCGTCGCTAACCCTGCTTGCGTTCCATTTTTGTTTCCTCCACCTCTTTTATTATCCCAGCTCATATTCCATTCCTCTTCTCACTCCATCTCTCTCTTCACTATCCCTGCTCGAATTCAACATCTTTTTTATTTCCATCTCTTTCATCACTATCCGTACTCTCATTACCTCTCCCTTTTCTTCCATCTCTCCATCATCTCTCTCCTCATTATGCTTGGTCATAATGTGCTGCAGAAAACAAATTGCCTATAATCGAAACGGAGGTTTCAGTGAAAAAAAAAATTCTCAAGCTTCCAAATCAAATTTAAAATTATGTCTCTCCTAATTTCCACTAATGCCGACCCAGGTCCAGCAATTAACAATTAATGTCACTTCATTACCAAAGGAACTATGCTTTGTCACTACTATTTATTTCCATATGTATTTCAATATTTATTAGTATAAACACATACAGACTGGCCAGGGCCGACAACATACAAATTTCCAATAAATCGTTTGATTGACAGATTTATAAAATTGATTGGAAATCTTTATGTTCAAGGCAGTACTGCTTCAACGGCCAAGGTCATTGCACAATTGAAATAAAACATATCAAACTGTACTGAGAGGGAGTGGGAGTCATAAAAAATATTTGAAAATGTAAAAATGTATAGTTTTACAACATTCATTACATACAAATCTTTTGCACTAACCTGTACATTTAATTACAAATAAAACAATATCATATATGGAAATATTTATATATATGTCTATGGAATATAACTATCTTTTTTTATATTGTTATGACATTGTTCATATTGTTTGAGATTTAGGCTCAAATTGTATTGCCCTATCTTTATTTTCTTTCTATAATGCTCAGAAGGGGATACAAAGAATTAAGTGAATTTTGTTCTCCTGCCTGATAACAATCTTTAAGTCATTCCAATTAATTAACAGTATTCAACTATTAAGGGTTGCGAGTACACACTAATAAAATTGTTTGCTCACAATGAATAAACCTAAGTTGTATGTTAGTTTTGTCTTTATATGAACTTTTAGGAAATGTCTACAAAAAACACTCAAGAACATGTCTGCATTGGTCACACAAGGTCAAATTAAAAGACATTATATATGGCTTTGAAAAAAGCAAATTCTTCTATTTTTTTTTTCATATCCTAAAACTGACATCAATATTTCACTTCGTAATCCAGAAGTACTTGCAACATAATGTTCTTGCAACATAATGCACTTGCAACATATTGAGGACATGTTGCTTTTTGATTGCCATTGCAAACATGTGTTTGTAAATTCCCAATTTTGTAGCCAGTGGTATTTTTACCATTTGTAAAATTTCAAGTTTGCTGAATATCTAAAATGGAAGCTACCCTCACGCAGTAAAACACACGTCATAATTGTGTGTCATATTTGAAGTCAATGCATCACCAAGAACATTTCTTGCAGCATATCTTAATATTACTGGAATGCCCAAATACCGGAGGCCCCCCTCCCCCCTCCTCCCTTCTGACACACACATGTCTACTACTCTACTGTCCTGATACATGGTGGTAATAGTATTCTTTTATACTCAAATATGAGGTCAAGATGACAACAAAATTAAGCACAATGGTTAAAACAGCACAACCACATGATTTGGCCACCATTACTGAAAATCCATTGTTGCAATTGCTTCTTTCAGATAATAACATGTGACAAATAAGATGAATTCTTTTTTGATCAATCTTTCACAGAAATATTTGTTGTCCATCTCATTCACATATTCCTTTCTTAAGCATTCTGTCACAATGTGAATCAACATTTGTTGGAAATCATACTGAAACCCCTGAAAAAGACCTGCACTGGCTTGGGAAATCTCAGGATGGTTGGTATAATGCAAATGTTTGTACATGCTACCAACATTTAATTTTTTAATTGCTACATGACAAGATAATTTTTGTTCCCTAATTGTTGTGAGGGCTTGTATTTAGTTTATGAAAGGGTCCATAAACTGTGTCCAACATCATTGATAATTTATGGAATCAATACTAATCCCAGTGTCACAGTTCAGCAGCAAGTTGTGTATTTTGTGTTTTTGGAAAGTGTTGCTAGATGCTCAATAATACAAACAATTTCAGCAACAAACTTTAAATTTATGTGATACAGATGTTTAGGCAGGCCCGCTGGAAGAGCAGCCAACTTACAGCTGAATGTGGCTACCCTGGGTAAAGAAAACATTATTATTATTATTATTATTATTTTTATTATTATTATTATTTTTATTATTATAGAATTGTTCGCTGGAATGAGCTAGTTCATGAGAATATAGGAAAATTCTGCATTGGGTACAAACTGACATAATTGATACATACCATACACATTGCTCTCCATGGGTACAATATACAACAATAGCTAATGTACAATCTAGGGCAAATACATGCCGTTATTGACAAAAACTAATAAAGAGAGATGTACGATAAAGTAGATGTACGATAAAGTATAACAAACTACTATCCACGTTGGCCTGTAGTCCAGAACATGTGGGTAGGGTCGCATCATTCCATCACTGTATGTCATCCTGAATAGATGATTGGAAATCAGCCATCCTAAATTTCCATATGCTGGAACATTGAAAATAAAGAAACATAACAAATATGATAATAATAATAACAATTATAACATTTATAAAGCGCTTTTTAATGGTGAATCTAAGCGCCTTGCAATTGGTAAATGAAATTAATATATCGAGAATACTGAATATAGATAGCAGTGTCCTCAGAATGTGGCAACTTCTGATAACAGACTGTTATCTAAGTGCTCCAACTCATCACTGGACATGCAGGTCTAGTACCATGGGGTTTTGGTACTAGAACAGTGGAACCTCACTTAGGTGAGGTCCTTGTAACCATCATTTGATTTTTAATGTACTCTGGAACCAATATATAAACAAAACTTATACAAATACATGGACATGCCATCAAGAACATTTGTTTGAAAAATAAATGCTCTTTATAGCAATATTTCACTTTTATTAAATCTTCCTTTACAACTCAAATAAGATTATAGCAATCCTCAGTTTCCTCATTGTGTATGAGGACAGAATGCCTGCATCTGATACAACACACAAAACAATATAGATGTTTCACAGTTGATGTCCTAATAATTTCAAGTTTAAGTCCCATTAGTGGAATAAAACCTCATTGGCAACCACATCACATCCAAAATAACCATTTAAAATAACATTAATAACTCCAGAATATTTAGGGATTGCTCTATATAAATGTGTACATGTACAAGATATCCAAACCATGGTTTTATGTATATCTGGAGACAACCAAATGCAATTATTCTGAATATTATTAGACATTAAGCAATTGGACACGAGCGATTTCAATCATTTAATATTGTTCCTTCCTCCCGCACACATCCTGAAATGTGTCAACATTCTTAAGTGGTCAGATTAAAAAGTTATCCCTACCTTTTTCATCAGTAGTGTAAATTTATTTCATGTTTGCTTTTAATGGCTTAAATTGCAACATAAGCTTGAATTTAAGTGATCATTACTTTTATTGCTTCATGATAACTGTAATATGTCGGTAAGATTTCAGTCTTTAGAGTATCAATTCCTATGCTGTAGACATGATCAATTAATGTACCATTCTCAGTTGTAGCATCAACAACATATTGTGTGTAACCTTTATTTTCCATTAGTTCTTCTATTTTTGAATTTCCTCCATATAGATTATCATTAAAGTCTCCCATTACAATACATTTCGCACACTTTCCCTGTAATACCTCAAGGAAATTTTCTAAACGTTCACAAAATAACCTGATGTTATAGGATGGAGGTCTGTATAAAACAGAAACAACAAAAGATATAGGTGATGTAATTTGTATTGCAATAAATTCCAGGTCCCGAAAATCTATATCTAATCTATGAATGTTCATGTCCTTGACATATATCCCAACACCTCCGTGTGATTGGTCTTTGAATTTGTTTACAAGTCCAGTTTTGTCATAAGAAAGATATCTTGGCTGATGGTAAAATGTGAAGTTGTCAATGCATATATCTTGCACATTATCATCATTAATCCATGTCTCAGTCAAGCATATACAATCCCCATTCAAGATTTGATTTTGTGATAGAAGGTCTTGATAATGCTGTTTTAATCCTTGTACATTATGTAAAGTCAAACATATACTATGAGAATCACGTTCAGAGGTTGTGGTAGCATCAATAAAATGAGGCATACTATCCAATCTTTGTTTTATTTCAGGATTGCAGTAAATACGTCTGTGATCAAAGTCTTGTATGACAAGTCCTGATAATGATGTAACACGACTTAAGGCAACATATGCTTGTCCAGATTGAAAAATGTTTTTCAGAGACACTACAGCACGGTCTAATGACAACCCCTGCACTTTATGAATTGTGCATGCGTAAGCTAGTTTAAGAGGGAATTGTTTTCGAACATATTTCTTTCCAAGAAATTCTTCTGCCTTTTCAATGCTCTGTATGCCAACATTACTTTTTTCGAATTCAACCTTGATGCAAACTGGGTTGGAGTTTGTGCTATCCAGTACAATTTCAGTTACATTTCCAATGGCACCATTTATCATTCCTTTGCTAACATCAATATTCTTCAGAAGCATTACTCTTGCTTTTATAGCAATCCAGAGATAATTAGGCAATTGGGTTCGATATGAAGTACATGGCTTTTCACGGACTACTTTTCCTTTAGATGCATCTTGTCCAATGTCTTCCGCTTTGATACATATCACACCTTGACACTTTTTCTGCAATATTTTTTTATTCCAAGCATCAACATCCTTATTATGAGAATACAGATGAAGATCATCTTCAAATTCTTCGCCAGTTTCTCGTGATTTCAGTATTGCTAGATCCCCATCACAGAAATTTTCTGTCGGCTCTTTAATTCGTAATCTGTTTAAAATACACGCAAACTGAGCATCATCTTTTTGCCTCATAATTTCTTCAAGTTCAATTTTCTTGAAATTATCATTCCAT
Source organism: Temnopleurus reevesii (assembly GCA_036244855.1). Taxonomy (NCBI): domain Eukaryota; kingdom Metazoa; phylum Echinodermata; class Echinoidea; order Temnopleuroida; family Temnopleuridae; genus Temnopleurus; species Temnopleurus reevesii. Next base: position 4,084 of record BQKZ01014133.1, on the reverse strand, counting down.
AGTGCACCTTCCAGTGTATCTTTATATAAGGGTGTTCCCATGACTGGTGGTAACTGGTACATATCCCCAACTGCAATAATTGAAATACCAGCAAATGGTGTTTCTTCGCGTGATTGCTTTATCTGTCGTAAACGACCATGGATGTAGCAAAATAATCTTTGATCTACCATTGATATTTCGTCTATAATCAGGATTTGCAACTGATTAAATTTGCATCGGAGGGCATTGATTTTCTCCTCGCCTAATGGTTTGTAGGGCAACTGCATTCTGTTTGGGATTGAAAACGTGTGGTGAATAGTGTGACCATCAATATTGTATGCAGCAATACCTGTGGGAGCAACTTTTACAATAGAAATTTTGTCTGGTTGCTCTAACATTCGAGCTAGTATACGTGTTGCTTCGTGGAAAATGCATTTGATCAAATGACTCTTCCCTGTTCCTGCACCACCAGTAATAAATACCTGAAAAGGTTTGATTGGTTTTCCATTTACTTTATCCAAACACCATTGTCGTACATTGTAAAACACAGACTTCTGCATTTCATTTAAACTTCTCATCATAGAGTATCTTTCAAGTACAGGGATTTTAGACAATCTGACTTCTATGCCAAAATTCTCTTTTTTTGAGGAATTTTCCAAATCGGGTAAATCAGCATTTCCATCACAATCTTCCAAATCCACTTGCTGTTTTGGATGCTCACTGCGCTTTAATTCACTTTCTGGGCATAAAAGACTCCAGGCATCTTCATGCACACCAAATTCTTCAAGATAAGCTTCAGCTTGATCAACAGAATCAGCATTAACCTCAAATATTTGTCGATTCTTATGTACAATAGAGCTCACTTTGCTCAATGCAGATCCATTGATTGTCACAAAGCCAGTGTTATAAAAGTCTTGGTATGTTTCAAATGTAGCAGGCTTCAACTGGTTGTCTGCATAATGTGGCAAAAACAACTGTAAAATACTAAGATAATACTTTTCAGGTGAAGCAACTGGAGAGAATCGAGGATATCTTACAACTGCATCTTTCCCTCTTGTTCGTTTCTGCACGTATCCCAAATTGTTATCCAACTGAAAAACATTTTGATTGTGTGTATCTTTCACTTGACATTTGGCTAAAATTCGATACTGAGAACAAAACATTGCAAGACATAAGTCAGCGAATTTCTTGTTCCTCGGTCTAGCTTTGTATCTATCAAGTTTACTAGGCATCCAAATACTCTGATCGTCATCGTTATCATCCCCACATTCTGATCTGCTGTTGATAACACTTAATGGTAAACTCAGTCTGACGGGATCAGGTCCAACAGGTACAAATTCTACTTTTCTTGAGCTCTCTTTTAATCTCAGACTGCAGACACGATAAACACTTTCCTGGGCAGATACTTCACGATTTTGCAAGTAAGCTTGACCAAGCTTTTTCATACTTTCCTTGGCATTAGAATTTCCTTCTTCCATTTCTGATAATGTATGACTTAAAAGCAATCCCATTTCACGTTCGGCTTTAGACATGTAGGAAACGATATAAACAACACATGCATATGCATTAGTAACATATTGTAGATCCATGTTTGCGTTCCAGGCTCGTAACAGGTCTGGATTGTACTGATTCACCCATACGTCTTGTAGTTTTCTTTTGATGATAACACTTTCCTGCTTAGCTATCTCATTATGTGCATTTTCAAACTGATCTTGTGTGATGCCAATTTTCTCAAAAATTTCTTCCACACTGTTGTATTCATCTGCAGCACATAAAAAATTCTTAACATCATTTAATATTTCCTTTGCCTTCTCTTTCCTTTCGGATTTTTCAGACACTTCATGTACATCCTTGTTTTTCACATTTTTGTTGTTCATATCTTTTTTACATTTTGATACTTGGTCTTCAGCAGGTTTAACAATAAAAGTTCTTTTTGATGGTGGTCTTGGGAAATTGAATCTACAAGTAGTGCCTTTTTTCTTGCAAGACTTTGAATGTCTCTTACTGTGTTGTTGTACGGATGTCACTATTTCATTCAATTCTGGATCTTCTTCTTTATCAGGTTTTTCACATGACACATATTTATCTATAAAACATGTTACTTCGTCATCTTTATCTTTTCCCAATTCAGGAGCCTTTTCTACCCATATCAACATATGTACATGACATGATCCTCTTGATTGAAATTCAATGCGGTAACAATAATCAATGCATTTTCCTATAGGTGCAGCTGAGGAGAGAATCACTTTGTGAAGGAAGGTATGAAATCGTTTGTCAAACATTCTGGCAATTGTTACTGGATTTGACCTAATCAGATTACATTTGTCTGCCCAACCTAATTCGTTTGGTTTTCTGGAGTCTCCTGCCTGTATTAATAATGTATTGATTATTTCTGGCCATCTCATATCAGCACATGAAAATGATGCAAACCATGTTGGTTTTCCTAGTTGTCTGACCATTGCCAATACGTCTTTTTGTGTCTTCTGCCAATAAGGTGGTGTCCCACGTATTTGCTTCAAGAACTTATATCCCTTGTCTGCCTTCAAAATGTCTTGAACCTTCTCAGCGTCTTTGAAATCCTTCGCATTAAACAATGAACAGTTATCATTCTTATCCTTACTTTGTCGCAGGGCAATGGAAACTTGTGATATTACTTGTTGAACTTCATAAATATATTGAGCATAAAAGATGTAATCTGTATTCTTTGCAAATCTGTTATCAACATGCATTAGTCTATTGTGCAAATAACGTCCCAAGGTGAGTTTCTCTTTACGTACATCATGGAATGTTGGTTGACCTTTGGGAAATAGTACTGGAAAACACTTTGCCTCATTGCTTTCATTCTGCAATACTGATACAGGACTTTTCCCTTCACATGGTGCACAACATATTATATCGTCAAAATACTGATCTAAGATTTCCTGTCCAATATCAGCAGGTTGTAAGCATGAATCCAAGTGAATACCATTTAAATGTTCTTCATCAATATCATTTGTTTTATTTTTATCATCAGTTTCAATTTTGTCTTCTGTTTCTTCTTCAAGACCTTCTATGTTTCTTTGTATATTTTCATGAATCCTTTTCCAATATTTCTTCACCTTATCTTCACTACTTGTTGGAATATCCTCTTCACTCTCATTATCTGCTTCATTCCTATTCATTGCGTTTTCCCACTGATCATTGACTGATACGTCAAAATAATACTTGTTATTAGCTTTCAAATATTGTAGACCATTCATTAATTTTGATTTATCGACAAATTTGTACTCATAGTGACTTTTGTAACACAACTTTCTTTTCAACTTTACACGAATCAATTCATCATCTCTTTCTGGTCTAGGTAATGTTTGTACCGTTTTAATAGTATCAGCAGGAATGCAGACCATCGGCCCGTGAACACAATTTTGGCCTCCCTTTGGTAATGCAAGTAATTTCATAAAAGGAATATTCAATGCAATCAAATGTTGCTCTAAAGTGTTCAGACAGGCAAGTTCCTGTGGAATTTCATGCAGCTTTAAATTATTAATGTGTGCTTCAGAAGGAGTTTTTCCAGATTTCAGCTTTCTATGACAAGTGTAGCATATCCACAAAGATGATCTTACTGACTGACCTATTTGACATTCTGATCTACAATTTGAATTACATGCATGGAGATACTCTTCACTTATACATGACTGGACTTTATAATTGCTTTTTATGCATTTTGTTACCTGGTTTTCAAAAAGTAGTTTTAAACAAACGCAGCACACATACTCTGGGCCTTGAGATGTGATTAATCTAAAATCTTGCAGAACCTCATCAAATTTTGACATTTTCAATTGTCTTGAACTTCTTCGTTCTTCATTATGTTTATTCACAATATTCCTGTATTTTTCTTCATGTTGGTATTTATATTTCAGAGTTTGGAGTTTCTTTTGCTTTATAGACGCATTGCTATAATATTTCATCATGTATTTTTTGTGTGATTCCTTAAACTTAATATTTTCTTGGTATTTCTTTCTATGTGACTCTTTGTATTGAACATTGCATTGATATTTTTTCCTCATATGTGTCTTCATCCTTTCTCCATGTGACTTTTTGTATTGAACATTGCATTGATATTTTT
>BQKZ01014132.1:8874-19256 GCA_036244855.1 Temnopleurus reevesii | reverse complement strand
ATTCAGGCAACCATGGTTTTCCATACATTACCTCATAAACCATTAACATACCATGGTTTTACCATTGTGCTTGTGAAAAATTTGTATGTTTTACCATGGTAATCTTGTTAACCATGGTTTTCCTTATGTTGCCATCATAAACCTTGAATTTACAATGGTTTGCACATTGTACACATGAAAAATTTGCAAATTTTACCATGGTATTCTAATTAACCATGGTTTTCCTTGATGTTACCATCATAAACCTTCCATTTACCATGGTTTTAAAATTGGAACCGTAAAAATCTATTGTTTTTACCATGGTTATATGGTTAACCATGGTTTTTCTTATAGAACCATGTATTAACCATGGTTTTACCATGGTAATTACTAAAAAAATGATGCTTTTACCATGGTTATGGTATTCATATGGTAAATTTCATGGTATTTTCAGGAAAACCATGGTTTAACCATAAAAAAACAATGCTAAACCATGGTTTTACCATGGTTTAGCATGGTAAAACCATGGTTTATTTTTACCTGGGAATGAAGAGAAATATTTTTCTTTCACTTTTCTACAAAAGTAAGAAAATGTGAAATACTGTGTACAAAGTGAGTGGAGATCCCTCCATGTTGGCAGCCATTTTGTGCAGGTAGGTTGCCAATTTAAAGGAGAACTTCACCCAGACATTGATGCACTCTCAGTGGATGAAAAAAATACAATGTTCAAACTCTGAAAATTTGAGCAAAATCCAACAATCCATTCAAAAGTTATGAATTTTCAAAGATTTGATATAAACTCCTTAAATTGGCAACATACAGGCACAAAATGGCTGCCAACATGGAGAACTCTCCATTCATTTTGTACATAGAATTTCACATTTTCTTCATTTTCTAGAAAAGTAGACAATAAATCAACAAAATTCATTCCGAAATGCATGTAGAATCAAAATGTCCATATCATACTTGAAAAGAAAAGTGCAATTTTGTCTCATTTTCTAGAAAAAGAAGAAAATGTGAAATTCTCTGTACAAAGTGATTGGAGAGTTCTCCATGTTGGCAGCCATTTTGTGCCTGTAGGTTGCCAATTTGAGGAGCACACATGAACAGTATTAATCAAAACTTTGAATATTCATAACTTTTGAATGGATCTTTGGATTTTGCTCAAATTTTCACAGTTTGATCATTGTATTTTTCTTCATCCACTGAGCACACATCAATGTCTGGGTGAAGTTCCCCTTTAACCCTTTGAACCCCGAGTTATTTTCATATTTCATGAGCTTTACCCCGAGTTATTTTACGTTTTGTGCATTCTTGACTTATGTCAAAAATTTGAACGATTCAATTCTTTGTTAATGTTTTTTTTTATCTTTAATCACATAAATTCTGTATTTGTCTACTATAAAAGTGTATTCAGCACAGAGTAAAATAATGTTTAAAAGGGAATGTGCTGACAAATAAAATGAATAGTGAATTTTACTTTCTCGGTATGGCCTGAAAACCGGCCATTAGGGTTCAAAGGGTTAAGGAGGCCATGCGGGATTTAAATTAAAACTTTGAAAATTCATAACTTCTGCTCGGCTTGTCAGATTTTGCTCAAATTTTCAAAGTTTGATGTTGCATTTTTCTCCATATGGAGGCTTTTATTGGACGCATGGTTAGAGCATAATGAATTCTCAATGAGTGAAGCCGTTCTGATGGGAGCATCCCACGAGTCCGACAGCTCACGAGTCCGACAGAAATGAATATAAGCCTACTACATCGACAATTTTCAAAATGAGGTTCGAGCTAGACATTTTTACTTTCACGCTCGCAAGATCGACACTGACAAATTATTTGCTTTGAGCCCGACAGCACGCAAACAGACCTACAAGACCGACTAACGTAAATATAGTGCTGTCGGACTAATAGACCAATTTTACCTAGAGTCGGTCTCATTTGCAAAATTTATGTTCGGTCGTAATCATGTGCGTTTTCATAATTTTGTCGGATTAATGAGTTGTCTGACTCTAATCCGTTTTTATGTAATGTCTATTTCGTGCACCAATTATTCAAAATGTCAGCCTCGTAAGCTGTCGGACTCGTGGGCTGTCGTACTCATGGGCTGTCGGACTCGTCGGTAGTACCCGTTCTGATTGCTATCCTTGGAAAATCAGTTTGCAACCTTTAAGCTTGTTATCATGGTACAATTTCCATCTATGCATCTTACAGGACGCACACCACTAATTATATCCCCATTCACTCGTGTGTTAAAAATGAAAATTGAAAAATTCATCAAAAATAAGTGTGAATAATGAGAGCACTCAGATTTGGAACTTCAATAGATCATCTTATTTTGTCAATTTTTAGACACTTTTGAATGGGGGTCTTTCAGCTCATTCTCTCGCTAACAGGTCTGAGGCGTAGACTATCAGTAGATTTGCTCTAAACAGCATGAGAGATGAGGTTTTGCATAAGGGTGAAAAAGCTCCCCGAAAATTATACTGAAATCAAATCTAGAGATCCCATGGGGCTTGTCAGAACAAGCAACAGTTCCTCTATGTATACATGTGAAAAGAAAAGCCCAGATATGCACCATTGATTTTATATCATTTTTTTTTATAATTTAAAAATCTTTGGTACGGGTAACATGACAAAACAAAGTGGTCACCTGACACAATTAGTGGCGTGCGGTCTACACCTGTATCTAAAGCTGTATACTGCCCTCTATTGATCAAATATTTGTAATGATTGTTTCCTTTGTTTGATTTGTTAGTATTTTCCTTTTATCCTAAGTAGCTAATAATATAGCTTTAATATCCCCTGTTGAGATTACACAGGTTCTATTCTTAATGTAGTCAGGTGTTGGGGAAGAATTTCCAAGAATGCCGCTGCTGAACTCCTAATTTTAATCCAACTAGTAAGGGTAATTATCTACAGCCCTCCCATTAGCAGTATCACCCCAAACCTCAAAGAAATGTTGGAGTCCTTTCCCACTTTATCCAAATCAGGTTGATTGGATGATAATGAATGATAAATGTGCTAGATTTACGATTTCCATCAACATTGGCTAATCTTAACACTGTTGTGTTATCAACACCTCTAGGCAGAGAATTGAGTTAAGCCCACCGAGTCAACACAGACTTGCGCAATGTTGATTCAGGTGTTTAGCAGTGCAGCGCTGGTTGCTATGGTTATCGAGAAGAAGAGATGGGTATGTCTCCATTAGGGTTGATTGCTTGCACATTACATGTTTGTTTCTTCAATTTGGGGAGCAAATTGGGAAATGCTTGTGCTGTCGTAGAATCCATTTTGATTCCGGAATTAGCGTCATATTGGATAGACATTCCATGGAGGGAGAAAGGGAGGGAGGGAGATAATGTGTCTTTAAAAGTTATCTGGCTGTGTAATTAAGTCACAAGCCGAGAAATGTGATTCAGCAGCAACTGTGTTTTCCCAATTAGGCCAAGAAAAATTTGTTATTTTGACCAACCCTCTGAAAATGGCCCAAAGTGAATTTTTTTTTCATTTTCTACTTTCCACTCAAATTAAAAAAAAATCACTGTAAAATTATAGATAACTTGAGATTTGCAACCTGAAGACATTTCCAGACGTTTTTTTTTTTTTTTTTTTGGGGGGGGGGGGGGGGGCTTTTTACTCCCATAGCTTTTCTAAGACTTATTTTACCCATATGTTCCTGAAATAAAAAGAATGAACAATAAGAAAAGTAACCAACAGACAGTGGCTTTTCTTTTCTTCAAAAATGACATTCAAGGGCATCCAAATAATTATTATTTTTCCTTACAGAAGAAGCTCTGTATTTGAAACAAAAATTTGAGTAATTCAGTGGATTTGGCATGAAGGCTGCGATGTTAAGAAAATTACAAAATTATTAAATAAAATTGAAGTATATAATGAATTCAAAGAAAAAAATGTAGAAGAAAAAAGGACAATTCTTAAAAACAAATATAATCAAGAAAACTGATGATTGTGCACTTGTTTGACAATATGCTTCTCTTTGATACATTACCGATAACCCTTTTGCAAATTGGACTAAAGCTTGTATTTGAGGATTACGGAAAACGCATTACTTGAATTAACACATTGACAGCAAAAACTGGACCAATTGATTAGTACGAAGTGGATCGCCATGCACAGGCGCGCACCCAGGATTTTCATACCCGGGGGGCTGAGCCCAAATGTTGGCGCCCCCGCCCCTCCCCGCTAAGCTGACAACCAAAATAAAAAATTTCCTTACCTCAAATTTGGCGCCCCCCGGGGGGCTGAGCAAAAATGTTGGCGCCCCCCTACCCTCCCGGCTGAGCTGACAAGCAAAAAAAAAAAAAAAAAACATCAGCTTAAATTTGGCGCCCCCCTTAGCGCCCCCGGGGGGGGCTGAGCACAAATTTTGCCACCCCTGCCCCTTTGGCGCCCCCTTATAAGCGCATATAGTCAACAAATTTTGGCGCCCCCCTGGCTCTGACCCGGGGGGCTGATGCCCCCATAGCCCCCCCCCCCCCCTAGGTGCGCGCCTGATGCAGTGAAGTAGCATTGATGCAGTCTACAAGAATAATTTTGTTTTAGAGCAAATCAAGAATGAGATGGTGACTACAATTGCAAATAAAGGCATCATGATAATACTTAAACTGGTAAACCACAACCAGTCACAATGACCAAAATAAAATTTGGTGTCGGGGAGGGAGGACTCTAATAATGAACAAAAGCTCTTTCAACATCACTATTCATTGATCCAAGTGTATTGCAGATTATTATTACGCTTGCTGTTGTTTATGAGTATTCATTTTGCTAATAGGAGGGTGCAGGGAGGGTGTGCAGCTCATTCATAATCATTTTGCTCTCTCATTATCCGAGAGTGGGCGATATGCCAAATCCACTTTCAATAATCACTGCAGATCAAAGTTATTGATGCCTTAATCCAGTACTTTATGGTGTATGTCAAGATGTAGGCAAATGTACATAAAATTTGCTGAATTTCATCAATTTATTAATGAGTGATTTTCAATATTTTAATAGATTATTGTACATAAGTTAATGGGCATCCTATTGAGTTTAAATATTTGTGATTACAAAATTAGCAAGAATAAAACCCCTTTGAAAATTTTAGCTTTATTTCAAACTTACATAAGATTCCTTGCCTTTTTGATATACAGTCAAACCTGTCTACAGAGGCCACCCCAAGGGATACAGAAAAAGTGGTCATTATAGACAGGTGGCCTCTATAGACAGGTTCTATAACATGCATTTCCACCTGGAGGGAATCAATTTAAATGGCCACTATAGACAGGTGGTCACTATAGACAGTGGACACTATAGACAGGTTTGACTGTACATGTACTTATTCAGTCAATGGAGTGGCAGCGGAGTCTTTCAACCAGTGACAAAAAGCCAAGTAAGAAACCATTATGAAATGGACCGTTCTCTTACAAAAATGCAAATGCACATAGAAGCTCATAAGATTGTCCAACATTAATGGTCATCTGAGGTTAAATCAGTATGGAAACAAGAACCCATAATAGGCCATTAAAAGGCAAATGTTGGAATAGATAATCAGGAAATAAAAGATTCATTTTAAGGGGTATAGTCTACACTTGAATCTTCTCAGACTTTTGAATTCTTAAATTATCAATCCAATGTACACATTATAATTACTTTTGTCAATATATTTATTTCATTAGAGTATAATCGTTCAAGTAATTTGTAAATGTTATATTGTCAATTTGTTTATGATACTCCCTGAAGTATATTTTTCCAAATTCATTTTTGCTTATCCTAGGTATATATTCTTATGATTTAGAGGATATTTTTCACTGCTACAGTCTTTGATTAAGCCTATGTTGAAGGAAATACACATCTTACGATAAGAAGGAAGAGAGCTATTGAGAATAAAAAAAGTGAAGAATTTTGAGAGAATAATAATATGAAACTGGCGGAAGCTGGTGAAACTTCTCAATGACTTTAACAGAGATGTTAAGAAGCATTATATTTACACAGGAAGAATTTTGTGTTTCCTCGCAAGCAATTGTCAGACCATTTAGCTCCTATTAATTACATCACAAATATGCATCTCTCTAATAGTATTTTCCCTTTCTATTCAATTGCCAGAAGAACTGAAAGTATAGTTTAAAATCCTATGTTATTTCATCCATTTCCTTGCAATTCTAGTAGAGTTTTTTTAATGAAATATCTTTACTAAATTAGAAGTAATTCATAAATTCATTTCAATCATGGCAATCTGTCAGTATGAATACACTTATGCTTTTTAACTTGTTTTTGCAAAATGGTTACTTGTGCGGGTATTTGTGGGTCCCTTTGATTTTTCTTTTGTTTGGAATGTGCCAAGATGAAGGGGGAAAAACGGTACAATAGGCGCTAAGAAAGACTCTGTATTAAATGAAAAACTAATTTTCCTTATATTTGGGCAAAAATATTGAAATGTTCCACAATCTGTAAATTCAATTGTGATTTATATCTTTATTATTTTTTGAATTTCTGTCAAAGCAGAAAACAAAAATCAATGCATTAATTGTGGTGCAGTTTTGATACTCTGTCTCCACCTTTTCAGTTGTCCAAATTCCACTTCATAAAGTCATGATAATGATGATAACACTGATAGAGCGCAGAAACTATATGGTATATTCTACTGGGCTAAAAGACTATTATTTATATGTAAAGACATGAGTGGTAAAGTATACTTACATGTGCAAGGTTGTAAAAAAATATCTACATGTATATATTTTATGAAATCCAATCCTATTTATCTATTTCATATACAGACATTTGGGCATTTAGTGAAAACAGCTGCATCTTGTGAATACCAATTATTGTGGCAGGGTGCTACCAGAATTTTGTTCACCAATTGCCCAGTCGGGCAACCAAGTTTTCAAATCACTTGCCCAAACAAAATTTCCTTTGCCCCAAATTGATGGCCTATGCCAATTTCTACATGTAAATGAAAACTAGAAAAAGCTGCCACTTGCCCTTTCAGGCAAGTGACAATTTTATTTGCTTGCCTGACAGCTTCATTTCGTTGCCCTGGGCATGTGGGCATGTGGGTTTGTAGCGCCCTGTGTGGTTAAGACATTCACCTCATTTTAAGAGGTACAGGTATTTACCATATAACAACATTTTTATTTTGTTTTAAACACCAAGTTGGAGAAGATAATTTTGAGGGGCAAGGCATTTGAGCATTAATTAGAAACCAACTTTTGATGCGGAAAAATACAGGAAACAAGCTCTATTCGATTCCTGTTTATCCACTTGAATAAGTTTCATTTTAAATACTGATACATGTGGTGTACACTAATTGTTGGTGGTATTAAGAAAGGGAAAGAGGGTGCTGACCAATTTAATGGAATTGTGGGTCTGCCCACTGCGCAGGGTTTAGTAAAGAAAAGTAGAAGACACTGTTATTCTAATGAAAAGTTCACTATCAGCTATAACAGTGCTATGAATTGAAAGAAAAAAGAAAAAACAAATGCACAAAAAGAGAGCAGAATTTTCATATTCTTTTTGCCACTCAAATTTGTTAGGAATTTCATTTTTGAAAGCTCTATCCATGAGATTAGCTGTGAGGAAATCAGGAAATGCCCTTGCAAAGCTGATTTTATGATTCTTACATTATTATCCAAAACACAAACGTTGTTTGCAAGAAGTGCTTAGAGCAGCAGACTGTAGACTTCAATAACTGTTGCTTCAAAAGTGGTTTTCACACAGTCTTGTTACTTTTATTAGGAAGATTCCATCTTTTGTGTGAGAATGGAAGATGATGGCTTTATACAATACCTTCCCAGCATTGCTTCTAAATCTATATAATAACCAGTCTGTATTTTGCCGAGCAAATATCTTATTTGTAGGAGACACAAATCTTGATATTTCAGAGTCTCTTTACAACCCCTTCGTAAAACTCTAAAACAGAACCAAAAAGCCTAAGAGCATTTCAAAAGAACTTTCCAGGGTGGTGTTTCACCAAGATAAGAAAGACTTTATGCACGACTTTACATTAGACTGGTACCCCTTCTTGTGCGTAATAATCCATAATAGTACGCGCATTCAGCGCAAGAATTAATACCAGTCGAAAGTAAAGTTGTGCGTAACTTTCAGAATGACTTGGTGAAACACCTCCCTGGTTTTATTTCATGTAATTATCAAAAAAGAAAACAAAAGGAAAAAAGTGGGAAAAAAATTGGTCGGGAAAGTTTCAGATGTATATGAAGGGTAATAGTGGAAGAACCACCATTTCTTTTCTTAACCAATCATCTTTTTTTTTCGTCAGTGCTGTGCTGATCATGCTTCACTTACTTGCTATTTTCTTGCTATAGCTTAATTTAAGATATACATTTTTTTTATATAGAAGAGACCAATATCCACATACATGTACACTGAAAAGCTAAGGATCCATTTTAAATGAAAGTTTTACAGAGATGTCAATAACCAACTGCAACTGTTTCAATTTTTATCAAATGTATTGTAATTAATAATTCACACACAGGTGATTTCAGTTTAATGTCTCTGACTCCTGGACATTTCCTGAAAAGTGTGACCATTCTGAAGTACAATGAAAAAATGACCCGAACCTTTTTATTAGTGGGGGGGGGGTCCACTATCAGATGAATTGAATGTGGCAATTACAGATTGGTCTTACATTGTAGATGTAATTTCATCCCAATTCCGTGAATAAGATGAAGTTTTAGAGGTTTTTTTTATGCTAATCTTTCATATTTAAAAAAGGCAAGTTTGTATGTAGTCAACATTGTTGTATGAATAAAGCCTGTAATTGTTTGGTTTGTATCTGTGTGTGCATGTCTGTGTCAGTTTGGGTTTGAGAAAGAGAAACTGTCTGAAAATATGAATTATCATGTTCAATAAAATAATAACAACGATTTCTTGATAGAATTTGAAACCCTTAGCTTATGATTCAAAAGGCCAATCAAAGGAATTTTTAATCTGAATTCATCTTATTTTTTACATTTAGAAAAGATCAAGTGTTCATATTTAATCCCATTGTGTGAACACAGTCTATATAATTTGCTTATAACACAATCAGCATAGACCCGTTATGTCACCTATTTGCTTTCACAAATGGATCTAGAGTTTGAGCAAATATAATAATTATAATAATGATAAATGCAATTTTAATATATAGCGCACGTATCCACTCTGCTGAGTGCTCAAGGCGCTTTACATTATTATTACCCTGGCTTTAGCCCTGGAGCCATCCGCGGCGCACTTGGCATTTCAAGGAATAAATAGTCCTGCCAGGTACCATTCACCTTACCTTGGTTGAGTGCAGCACAACGTGGATGAATTTCTTGCTGAAGGAAATTGACGCCATGGGTAGGATTCGGACCTGACTGGTTTTAAGAAGTTATTATTGTGCATATGTGTGTATGAGTTGATGTGTGTGTTTGTGTGTCAGTTTAGGTCTAAGGTAAAAAGACATAGAGAGAAAGAATTAACTAGAATACTGACTGAAAATATAAAATATCATGACCAACGAAACGATAAAAATGTTTCTCCCGATAGGGATTTCAATCCCTTTAATTGCTTATGATTAAAAAAGACCAATCAAAGGAATTCTTATTCTGACTCCATCTTTCATTTCGAAAAGAGTGCGTGTTCTGTATGTAGTCAACCCTATTGTATGAACAGAGCCTGTGTGTGATTCGCTTATAACACAATCAGCGTTATGTCACCTATTTGCGCTCACAAATGGATCTAGAGCTTGAGCAAATTGACTGGTTCTACAGGCAGATTAATCATCAAAGACGATGATTCGCTTTGCCGCCTCGACAGTGTGCTGATGTGAAAGCTATGGAATGGATGCTGCTGTGTGGCTAAAGACATCAATCTCTTGCTCTCTAACCCATTCAAGACAGGAATTATTTTGCAACAAATTGAATCGCTATTCCTTTTCTTAATTGGCAACACTAACATGTTAAATTCTATCTTTAGAATGTTCCAACTAATTAAATGCTATGTTACCATATTGAATCTTACAGTGAGTTAAAAAGTTGCCAATTTGCATGGAAAAATTGTGATTTTCAAATGGTGTCTGCGTTGGCAATTTAAGAATTTATGAACATTATTTTTATTTAAAAAAAAAATTCCTTACATCCAGCAACAAATGGTGACAGAATAAAAATGGTCAGATTTAGGGTTCTCTTTCTGATCATGCATCTACATCTACATGTGCAATATTTTGAGAAGACTATATCAAAAGTTGTTGAACCAAAACTCAAAGCTAGCATGTTCGATCGTCCTGAAAGGGTTAATAGAGTTCTTTCAATCACTTTCGAAGATACTAGAATGGTGTCCCAAAATTTGAGAAACTTTTTTTTCTTTGAGAAAAGGATGTCAAAATCCATATTCGACTTCATTTTTGCTGAAAAGGATGTGCTCCCCCC
>BQKZ01014128.1:0-11609 GCA_036244855.1 Temnopleurus reevesii | reverse complement strand
TGATGTGAATGTGAGCAAGGGGGTTAACCATTTGCTGAAAAGTCCCTTCTGCGTTCATCCGAAGACAGGGCGTGTCTGTGTTCCAATGGATACAAGCGAACTGGACCGCTTCGATCCCATGGCCGTGCCTGATATTAGGTAAGGGTAATGATGATGATGGTGGTGGTGGTGGTGGTGATGATGGTGGTGATGATGGTGTTGATGATTTTCATTGTAATGGTGATGATTGTGATGATGTTGGTGGTGGTGAGGATGATTATGGTGGTGGTGATGGTGATGGTGGTGATGGTGATGGTGATGATAATGGTGGTGGTGATGATGGTGACGGTAGTGATGGTGAAGATGATGATGATGATGATGATGATGATGATGATGATGATAATGATGATGATGGTGATAATGATGATGATGATGATGATGATGGTAATAGTGGCGATGACTAAAAGCCTAGTTACAGTTTTGCAGTATTATGCTTTCTAAATCATTACAGAGAGATACATGACAGGAACCTCAAAAAGTCACATGAATCGTGTGACTAAGAATTGGACCTTCTTATGATTCTAATATTGGATCCTTGACATTACCATTAGTAAGGTATATCATGTCACTTTCCTTTGTATTTTTATAGCCAACTTTGCAGAGAAATCGATGAGTACGATAGAAAGAACCAGCAGCCGACAGAAAATGATGAAAATCAACCTCCAACAAAGAAGAGAATAAAAGGTACATTATGTGATTATTTATTGTGTTCTGATCGGTGATATTTATTCACATGTTACCATAATCTAGATCAAATTGATTCAATATAAAAATGAACTGACAGAAGAGCTAGGGAAATACACACAAAGTATCTTCATGTCCCCTTATTTGAGGAAAGTGAGGTTTTTTTCTATTATTAAATTTAGATTGAAAACATTATTTGAATATAAGAATATAAAATATTAGATATGATATTAAAATATGAAAAATATAAGATATGTAATAATGAAAAAATATAAAAAAAAGTGAAAAATCACTGCCCTTTTAATTTTTTTCAGTTAATCGTTAGTAATTGTTATTGTTTAAAACTAAATAATGATGTGATAAAAGGATTTGCTAAGGGACCCTCATGTACCGTATCTTATCTGTTTGGAAACATCCCAATCTGTTTTAATCCAATCTGGTTAAATTTGTTTGTACCTCCTGATTCCTTGCAGACTACAAGAAGACAAGCCTACTGAAAAACATTGAGGTCTTTGAGAAGTTTGTTGCATCTATGGAGAAGACGTGGAAGGGGAAGTTACTTGAGCAAAGTGGTGAGTATACATTAATAATGATAATAATGATAATAAGTCCATTTATATGGTGCAATCACTATATGCATACACTCTACTGCGCTTGATACTGGATACTATACCCTGGCTATAACTGCCGAGCAAGGCACTCAGGCGCTCAAGCATTCCAAGGAATAAATTCCTACCCGGTACCCATTTTCACCTGGGTTGAGAGCAGCAAAGTGTGGATAAGTTTTTTGCAGAATGAAATTACCAGCATGTGTGGGATTCGAACCGCCGCCCTTTTAGTTTAAAGGCAGCAGTCTAAATCCCCACACCACAACGCTTCCACTTCACAGATATGCCAATAAAAAATATGTTCCTTTATTCTTCCATCCCTCATCGCCTCGTTATGAGGTACAAAGAGGGTGTTGCTACAAAGTCGTGATCAATTGCAAGTAAAAACATTTTTCTCATACACATCTTGTGGAATTGGAATTGTATTCCTCTTTATATGAACAAAATATTGACTTTTTATGTCAATGAAGTTTAAAGTCAGTCCGTCATGACCGACAGGACTTCCGGTTGCGAGCGCGAACGGACGGCGTGTTGCGTATTGGCAACAACGATATTTAAACATTTCCTTGCTTACGCACCTTGCCAAGCTCAGAAACTCGGAACACTTCGTACAACTTTCCGATGCTTGTTGTCGTCGTTTGTATTTCGATTTATTCTCTATTTGGCTTTGATTGTTTCTAAAAAATGCGGAACACATACGTTTGCGACTATTGAGCTGTGAGCTAGCGAAATAAAGCTTGCTTACTTGCTATTCCAGGTAAAAAAGAATCTGCTCGGCAATCTTCGCAATCAAAATGGCAGCGGACAGTTTGGCTCCTAACCGGAAGTCATGTGGATAATGACGGACTGACTTTAAATAAATAGATTTACAAATTTCCAAAAGTGTAGACAGTCTGCGAATGAAAATGCATTTTTAAATGTGCAACTGATTTGTAGGTGAATTGCAACTTTTGAGCGACACCTCGTAAATAGATACGTGTAGAAGTATATGGTGAATTCAAGCCACCATCATACTTCATTAGCTTGGAATGGGCTTACGGAAGGACCCTAGAAATCCATGACAAATATTCTCTATTTGATAATGCTAATTCAGTGTCATTGGTTGTGTTTTAATGACTGCTTATTGTAATCTCAATTCGTATTTATTCCATTCAGAAGTAAAAAGCAATTTCATGTACTAGATGAAATATACAAATAAATTTAAATGAGGAGACAGCTAAGAAGAACAGAGTCTTATGTGATTCTGACACCAAATACACATAAAATATAAACCAAGTGATCAAGGAACTTTTATCACACTACCCTTGTAATTTGTTGTCTACAAGAATTTTTTCGGTACACAGTGACACATCTGTCAAATTATATGGCATATTTACTTTGCTAATTCATTTGAAAATGGCATTTTTATGTTCTGAATGATTACGGACATTTGCAGAGTTTAATACTGACCTTTTCAACAAAATTCATGTGCATTATTCAAAGCTTCGATTGCAACAGTAATGTTTAAAATGGGAATCCCAAATAATATCTGTAACTGATTGAAACATTCTTTATCCACTGGTCTGGGGTGTCATGAACTAGTGGAGGACATTAGAAATTGTCGAGCCTTGCAGTAAACTTACTGACTGCTTAATTATGAACCTAGGGCTTAGCACATTTTCATATCTTTGTGTCTGATGTTTTTTGCTTAACTTCTGTGTTTTGCATATAGTGTAAATTTACCATATGATGAACATCACTCTAAATAAATGTTTGTATCGTTTTACTTTTCATCCTGAATTTTCATTTTATGTTCGTTACATGCAGATCTACAAATGGAATTCTGAGTGCTTTATTTCCAGTCTTCAAAGTGCTAGAGAAAGAACATATGATTTGGTAGACTCTTGCAAACAGATTTGCACACTGCAGTCCCTCTCCCTTCATGAAAAGGAAGGATCATACTATGGACTCATGAACAACGATTTGTGTCTTTTTACTGACAAAGCAATAAAGGATGGTTGAAAATAAAAGAACTTTGTAGTTCGCACCACCTTAATGAGGCAGGAGTAAATCTAGGCCATTTTCCTTGACCAGTGGAAACGCATTTCTGCAAAGCATAATAGCAGTCTGGGAATGAGATATTTTACAGCCGTCCTATAGACAGCAAGTTATACCATAAGAAATTACAATGTTATATCTACTTGTGTGGAGGTTCCAATGTATTTAAAAACAAGTAAAGCATTGCAAACCATATTGTTATTTACTGTTATTTCTCATATTTATAACTTGCTGCAGATTATTCCTGGCTCAAGTGACCCACGCCCTATTACATAAAAAGTTTTGTTTAAACGAAAGTCAGAAAATTAAACCCAAATCCAATTTCGACCAATCCGAAACTCATATTTAGAACTTCCGTTTAATTTTCTGAGTTACGTTTAAATAGTGACATCTTTTTATGCAACAGGCTCCTGGCCTAATAAAGTACCCGATATACATCTCGATAATGTGATCTAAACAGTATCATATGGATAATTTTACATCAACGATATGATCTTTTTCAAATACCTTTAGCAATTGGTTTACGGGATACAGATATATCAAACACCATTTACCCACAAAAACAAACAAACATATCCAGTTTCATTCAATTGTTCATTTATCTTTTTTTTAGAATGAGCAAAATTGAAAATTGATTTAATAAATGCTGTTTTTAGCATAGCCATGTGGGCATGCTAGGAACAGACCTTGAGATTCACCCGAGGGCAGTGTTTCACCAAGATAAGAAACAGTTAAAAAGGACTTTAAGAACATCTAGTATCCGTTATGTTTTGTAATGATCAATAATATTATGCACATTTATTTTGGCCCAAGAACTGATACCAGTCATTCTTCAAGTCGTTCTTCAAGTCGTTCTTCAAGTCTTCCTTATCTTGGTGAAACATCATCCTGGATTATCAGTAGCCTTTTCCATTCAATTGAAATGTGAAAGGCAACAACCATTATTGAACAGATAGTTGCGAGAAAGTGGGATATACTTGGAAGTTTTGTTGTGTCATACTGGCCTGTCAAAATCAATGTTAAAAGATCATCTTAATATGTTAGCTCTTAGAGCATTGGCTGTAACTTGCATAAGTTTGAAATCATTTTTAAGGGAAAAAAAGCCAGTATTCCGATAGGGAGGTTTGACTTGACCCAGTACTGAATTATTTAGACCCGGACTATTCAAAAGTTAAACCAATGGTCTAATGACAATGACTTAGATCTGGGTTAATTTACACCTTACTATCGGAATACTGGCCATTGTGTTATGTTCTTCCGTTATTTAAATGAGACACATGTTGATTATCTTGATGATGAGGGCTAGATGAAATTAATACTTCCATAATCATGAAATCAATGCTTAATAGTTTCTTTTCAAAAATTGAAATGAAAATAAATGGCAGAGTAGCTCTGCCCATTACTTTTAATTGCTTTAGCATTTTGTAAAAACACATATCACTCCAATTATATTGTGGAATGTACATTTTGTATATATCTTGTAATATTCATACTAATAAAATACTAATAAAATACATATAAATCAGAGCAGTTCACATCATTAGATTGTTATTATCAATTACCTATTCCTCAAGAAAACCTACACTAAATCCTGAAAAGTTTGGAAACTTCAGTTCATGATAAAGTGTAGGAATATTTGAAATACAGTCCAACCTCGTTATAAAGAGCACTGATATAACGAGATCTTGTTATAGTTTTCCTGGTCCCATCTCTTTGTATTTTATTGTATTTTGGCCCTGATATTACAAGGTTTCGATATAAAGAGATAATTTCTCTGGTCCCAAGGACCTCGTTATAACGAGGTGTCACTGTATATCTCTTTGTTATGTTAAATTGCAAAAAAAGTTTTTAAAAACAAAAATGACACCTCACATGGTTCCACAGCGTGTTCCACTGCTGAACATGCGGAAGATATAGCTGTCTGAAGCGAAGAATATAATTGATTTACTCTGTATTGTCTAATTGGACCCCATGACAATACACCAGTAGAAGAAGCAGGAGATGGATGGACAAACTCAAGGAATACGTCGGTGTCACATGGAAAAGACAGGCAAAAGATAGAAAGAGATCAAAAATTAATTAGGATGCCTTTCTTCAGCAGTGAAGCGAAATAGGCTAGATAGATACAGTGGAAACTCAGTATTACGAGGTGCTTGGGACCATCACAAATACCTTGTTATAGCCGTAATCTCCTTATAGCAGAGTTAAAAAACAATAAGTTATAAAGAGCTGGGACCAGATTTTGTACCTCTTTATAACAGATACATTTGTATTTTGTTACATCAGATCTCTTTATACTGAGTTTCCACTGTAGAAAGATAGTCTCAATGTAAGAATGAGTGTTTGAATAGATGAAATCTTTGCGCGAGTGAGTCAAGAATGAATGGATGAATGAAAGATGAATTAGTCATAAAACAAAAGTGTCAGAAGGAAAAAGTACTCAGAACCATAATTGTGGCATTACTGTAGTCTCGTTTTAAGTTTGAATAGATGAAATTGGTGTATGAGGGAGTCGAGAATGAATAGGCAAATAAAATAATGTGTGATAGATTGATTACAAAACAGAAGAGTCTGAAGGAAAAAGTACCCAGAACCATAATTGTGGCTTTACTGTATTCTCGTTTTAAGTTTGAATAGATGAAATTGGTGCGTGAGGGAGTCGAGAATGAATGGGCGAATAGATTTATTACAAGACAGAAGTGTCTGAAGGAAAAAGTATCTTATTCTGTAATTGATTTATTAAAATCTCATTATTTTTAGATTGATGATTTAAATTCATTCAATTGATGGATGAGTGGGTCAAGGATGAATGCGTTCATAAATTAGAATAAAAAATTAATTAATAATTCAATGTAAAGATTATGATCCCATCAACTGCATCCAACTTCCTCATTTCATTCACCAACTGCTCAATTCTCAGCTTCATCTATTCAAATCGCAAATATAACAATAACACAACAAGTCGACACAGATTTGACACATTTTTCTTTCAGGAACCTTATTTAGGCAGAGAGTAAATTGTTATCAAACAAGGTGTCATTTTTATGGGGGTGGGGGGTACTCTTTTTAGGACAATATTAGTCCTTAAAAATTTGGAAATTCATAACAATATTTTTTGCCGAAGAATTAGTAAACTCATAATTACATCCTTATTTGAAACTTTCGAAGTTAGCTTCTCATACAGCCAAATCTCATAAAAGGTCTTTTGTTTAGTTAGATTCATGATAATTGATATAACTAGATAACTTCTGTGGTCAAGAGAACCTCATTTGGAAAAATTTCAAAGCCATGGAAGACCAGAATGATATAAGGTGCTATACTCCTTTCTTTATTGTTTGTCTTCTTCCCCTCCATCTTCTTCTTGTTCTTCTCCTCCCCTCCTCTTTCTCTCTTTTCTCGTTTTCCTCTTTACTTCTTCTCCCCATTCTCCTACTTCTTTGCCTTCTCCCTCCTCCTCCTCCATCCTTTTTATCATTCTGCTTCTTCTCCCTCTCCTGCTCCGTTGCCCCCAATCCCTCTCCCCTTTCCATTTTTCTCAATTTTTCTTTAGCCCTTTCTTCTCCGCCTATTCCTTCTCATTCGCCCCTCCACCGCCCCTATCCTCCTGCTAATTCTCCTCCTCCCCCTTCCTCTTCCTCATCTCTTCTTACTTTCTTTTCTCTCTTCCCCCCTCCCATTTCTCTCTTTTCTCCTTCCCTCCCCCCCTCCCTTCCGCTCTCCCTTACCCCCATCTTCCCTCCTTCCTTTTCACCTTCTCCCCTCGCCCTCCTGTCCTCTTCATCAACCCTCACCTACTTCTCTTCAATTTGTCCCTTTCTCACATCTTCTCCTTCCCCTCCCCGTCATTCTCTTCCTAATGCTCCTCACCCCTCCGCCTTCTTCCCCTGTTACCCCTCAAATTTCTCCTACTCCTCCCCTCTCTCTATAAACAAACTAATCAAATTTGATTAGAATCTAATCAAATTTGATTAGGAAAACAATACAAACGGGGACACCTGGAAATCTAATCAAAATGATTAGAAAAATCTAATCATTTTTTTATGTGGAAATCTTATTATAATTACGAACAGGAAATCTAATCAAAATGATTAGATTCAATTTAAAAAATTAATACAAGTCACATACGATTATAAATCTATTTCAGAATGATTAGTTTCTATTCATAATAATATCATAAGACGAACTAATAAAAAAAAATGATTATAGGTTGTTTTTAGAGTGCTGTTTTTTCTGATTTAACATCCTCATCAGTCATCCTCCTTCTCCATCTCCTCTTTATCTGTTTTCCCCATTCCCCCTTGTCACTTCTTCTTCTTCTCCCCAGACTCCCCGCATCTTTCTCTTCTTCTTCTTTTTTCCTCCACTGTTTTCGATCTTCTCCTCCTCATCGCCTCCTTTTCCTTCCCTCTCCCTCTTCTGCCTACTCATCCCGCAACCCAAGCGCCCACTAATCTGGAGATTTTCCCGCGAAGACCACTATCAATCGAAAGACTTCTCAACAAAGGTACCTAGAAAGCGATGAGATTCCGTAACTAGGGGATTTTTTTTTTATGTCTCGCAACTATATTTATACACTGTTGCACTACCCGTGTGTCAGATAGTGCACTGCTGAAACAAAATTTTACTCGGGATTTACCCACCAAGAGAAATATCCCAACACAGATCAATTTCATCATACAATTTATATGAGAATTGCAATATCACACTATAGTATTCTTACAATCATGCTTCTAACTTCAGAAATGTTGGGTTAATTTTTGTTCTACTTCTGAGCATTTAGCAGACGAATTCATCCGCGCTGCGCATGCGCACTACTTCCGAACACGTCTTGACCAGAGTTTTCCTTAGAAGCAAAACATTTTCAAAAAGCAGCCATACTCCCTGGGATTTCTGAAGGATTTCCGCCAGAAATTAAACCCAAAATATGTATTTTCATAGTATTAAATTTATTTTGGGTCACGTTTGATGCAATCTCACGGAAGTAAAAAGGGAGTTTTATTCACTTTAAAAAATATTGTTTTTACGTGTAAACCTATGGGATTTTCCGATTTTTAATTGGTCAAAAAGTACACATACTCCGTGGGATTCTGAGGGCTTTCTAAAAATGAAGAACCTATAATATGATGCCTCATAGTTTGAAATTTGATGTACACTGCTTCGCATGAATAGAAACTGAATTTTGAAGGAATTTCAAGCATTCTTGTATCGTGGTTTTTACGTGTAACCCTATGGGAAAACTAAACGTTTAGGTCAAAAGCAGGCATACTCCCTGGGATTTATTAGACATTTCTACAACTAATCTATTCCTAAATATGCCTGTTTATAGTCTGAAATTTAACATCAGTCTTAATTTTTCTGACTTTAATAAATGAAAAGTAGATTTATTATCAATCAATTAAACGTCGTTTTCATGTGCAAACCAATGGGACTATATTTTTTTTTACCCGAAGGAAAGTACACATACTCCCTGGGATTTATTAGCAAGATATAATGTCGTAAATACCTATGCAGCTCCTTTTCATTTATTGAAATTTTATTTAAGTTTCATGTTTCAAAATTTCCGATTCTTTTTCATGATTTTAAAATGATTTTAGAATAGTCATTTTTACGTGCAAACCTATGAGAGAAAAAATGGCAAAAGTACAGACCTCCGTGGGATTTTTCAGGCAATAAAATGAAATGTTTAGTAGTGGATACGTTTTTCCAATTATCAATCCTTGGATTCGACTAAAAATCCACAAAAGGAAACATGAAATAAGACAAATATTTCCAAAGAAGTATGGTATGTTTTTACGTGTAAGTCAATGGAGAGCGAAATGATTTTTCCGTCCGTCGATTCGCTCAGACGGAGCGTACCCCCTAAAATATAGAGAGTGGGCCATCTTGGTATTATAATATCTTTGGCTAAAGTATCGGTTAGTCTCATTTCAGCCACCAGAACTTTTTTTTGAGCCGATAAAGTGCCCCTGAAAAGTAAATTTTTCAAAAGAGCGTGATATTTCGATCGCTCTCTGTAATTTTATAAAAAAATCTATCGATAGGTCCTATTTTAATGGACGTCTGATTGGGTGTCATTGTGCACGTAAGCCTATGGGAGATTATTTACTCGTGTGTAACCTATAGCCGTAGGCTAATATAGGCGGAGCTTCGCGCGCTTACACAAAATATGATTCCCAATCAGTTGGCCTGTAGCTGTACACTGGAGAGCTAGAGCACATCACATTATATTAGTCTCCACCACAAAATAAAGTGCGACGACCAGAAAATAATGGCAAACAAAACAGGTCAGAAAATGTTTCGGAAAATCACGCTTATCCCATGGAGGGATTCTCGTGAATTCCAATGGATTTTTCAACAAGTTTTCCAGGCAAATATTGACAGAAGAAAAGAAGCTGTTCAACGACTTTCATCATGGATTGCGAGGTAATTCAGTTCGACTGCTTTCACTCGGCCCTTTAGTTACGGTACCGGTACTCTGCGACGTAGTTTTCACATCCCAGGCATATCGCATGCTGCGCTCGCGGCCGCCGGGGAGTCCTCAGCTCCGGCCTCTTGCACGTGTAGTCGGAAGGAATGCCCACGCCGACGCGACGTACGTCCCGCTAGCTATGCCTTGGCCTAACTTATAATACTATTAGTATTACTCGGCTAGCGTATACCTAACTTTTTAAGCCCTTATATTTTTTTTAAGGCAGTGTATACCGCCACACGCGTGTATGTACAAAGTGAATAGGGCTATATAGTCTTTCATTTCAGACACCGTTTGAAAAACTAAAAACCTCATATTTTATTTTCGTTTTGGGGATTTATTTGGGGGTTTTGACAGGGTTTATGCATAATTATTATNGGTAAAAACCACGATTGAAATTCCTTCAAAAATAAGTTTCTATTCATTTGAAGTAGTGTACATCAAATTTCAAACTATGAGGCATCATATTATAGGTTCTAACATTTTTAGGAAGCCCTCAGAAATCCCACGGAGTATGTGTACTTTTTGACCATTTAAAAATTGTAAAATCCCATAGGGTTACACGTAAAAACAATATTTTTTAAAGTGAATAAAAATCCCTTTTTACTTCCGTGAGATTGCATCAAACGTGACCCAAAATAAATTTAATACTATGAAAATACATATTTTGGGTTTGGTTTCTAGAGGAAAGTCTTTAGAAATCCCAGGGAGTATAGCTGCTTTTTGAAAATGTTTTGCTTCTAAGGAAAACTCTGGTCAAGACGTGTTCGGAAGCAGTGCGCATGCGCAGCGCGGATGAATTCGTCTGATCATGGATCCTATTATAGATGGATAAAGCATGGAACACTAATTAATTCATTCAGCTGACTTTGTCAAAAGAATCACAATAACATTCCTAACATGTTTCGTAGCTTTGATCTAATGATGACTGCCGGCAGTCAGGGTGCAATTTTCAAAAGAGTGTCTTCAGAAACCGGGAAAATTTCATGCGCAGTAGAACTTCTGAAGCATTCACACTCGTATAGATATATGCGCAGTTGTTCCATGTTTGTGAACATTACTGGGTATGACATTTTTATGGCAAAAAATGAAGTGATTTCGAAGAAAAATTCATAAATTATGAAAAATTTTAAGTGACTTTAAAGTCGTTTAATTCAAACATGACACTAATTTACTGTAAATGGGTGTACTAATACAGTAGAATTATAGTTACTTGTCAAGATTTAGCAAGATTTAGGTGAGATACGTGTCCACTCGTGTCCACTCTGTCAATTACACTGTACTAATTTCATATCACAAACATTTTCATGACATGACGTTCGCTGCTCCCCTAACTAGTCTCGAAACGTTATTATTTTTTAATAGACAGCCCATCGAAGAGAAGTCATTGACGCAAAGCATGTTAATTTGTCCGCGATGATTCGTCATGACTAATCTGTATTGTTCATCAAAAATAATGTCTTCATCAACATTCACATTTCCAGGTGGCGGCGGTCTACTATACTTCAAAGGCAACTTTGGAACTCAATCCAGTCAATAATAGGATCCATGGTCTGATAGATGCTCAGAAGTAGAACAAAAATAATCCCAAAGTTTCTGACTTTAGAAGAATGATTGTAAGAATACTTGTCGTATGATAGTGTGATATTACAATTCTCATATTAATTGTATGATGAAATTGATCTGTGTTGTTATATTTCTCTTGGTGAGTAAATCCTGAGTAAAATTATGTTTCAGCCCTACCTGACGCACGGGTGCAACAGTGTAGTTGT
>BQKZ01014126.1:0-10029 GCA_036244855.1 Temnopleurus reevesii | reverse complement strand
AGCGCTTAGGGAATTCTCATTAAGAGTTGATAAGCGCTATATAAAAGCCGTTCATTATTATTTTTACAAATGTCTTAGAATCTAGCCCCAGATTTTTAACTATATATACAGAGAGGGGTTACCTGTGGCTAATTTAGTGATTTGTCGCGCCTACCTTTTCGGGGAGTGTCATTAACCGACGCATTGAACCGCTTCTAATTAAATGGGAGGAAAATGGGATGAATTGGGTTGGGTCATGAAGGAAGGAAATTGTTAGAAAACTGACGGCTTTTGTTCACCTTTTATTCTTCTTACTGCGTACTAATCAAGCCGATTAATTTGACCTCAAAATGAAGTTAGTCTGTAGCTACAGACCTATTATATTTAGTTGCTGTAAAGCAGTGTCTGGGTTGTGAGACTAAAAAATATTTAAGGTGTAAATTACTTGTACGCAAATTCTTGTATGTGTAACAGAGCAATTAATGTGAAATATTAGGATTTGTTAAAGGCGTTGCAGAATTATTTATCATTACTCGTTTAGTTGGGTCTTTGCCCATAGACTACTTTGAATTTCACTGTATACAATAACATGGGAGGAGGAAAGTGGTTAAAAATGGATTTTGGTAAGGCTTTTATGAGATTAGAATATCATAAATGCCTTATTAAATTAACTTTAGTTTCAAGACACAAAGTGTGTTTTGGTTATTAGCCATCACCTTAAATTGACGAGTCAGATATTTTTCTTTTCTATTTTCACCTCCCGACTTCAAAACAAAAAAAACAGTTACAATTTTAAGGTCACATCTGCAGTATGTCAATCATTGTACTATGATGTGTTTACCATATGGTTTACAACAATCAAAATATCAAATATAATATGTAGAGCTCCCAATGGTTTTGAATTTGGAGGGAAGGGTGCGATTTTCCACACAATTATGGTTTTCATGATAATTGAACTCCACATTTCCAAGGGAATTATTTTTTCCCTCCTTTTTTTTTAGTAGTAGCATTCCTCACAGGTGAGAAATTCAAACTGTTTATCCCATGACACCTTTACACTAGTTGCCTTTATTCCCAAGCAAAATGGTCTCTGCTTTTGCAAAAATTGCTTGCATTGAACAAAGTGAAAGAATTGGGGTCTTGCCCCCCCCCCCCCACCTCCATGGATCCGCCTTATATTAGATGTACCATAGTCAAATGCACATTGAGCAGTATAAGTAGTATATATGTTCTTTGAACAGATATCAGAGTCAAAGTATCAACTTTTCCAAGATGGGGGGGGGGGGTGATGCAAAGCGCACTGGTCTATGCATTTCCTCCGACACTGCAGTTAAGTCAAACTTCTTATTGCAATATTTGACATTTTATGACAAATTTTGGGAAAGTTTGAAGTGAAATTCCGTTGAATCACAGGATTTTGTGGAAGTTTGATTAAGTGGAAACGCCCATCGTTAACAATCAACAAATGTTTTGGATTACAACACACTCTCTTCCACAATATGCGCATTGAATGTGGCTCTAAAATGTTCATTTCCTTCTCTTCACACTCCTAATAGAGATCATATGGTCATAAAACTCTCTCTCTCTTGTGAGAATGAAATGATAGTCAAGTCATAATATTGTGATGAAATCTAAATTGGGCCCCAAAATTGTTTGGAAGCCCTCCTCCTGAACTTTTTTTTTTTTGGGGGGGGGGAGTTTATTTATTTATTTATTTTTTTAAATTTTCACTCAAATTTTAGATATCACACCAAAGTTAAGATTAAACCAGAAAAGTGATTTTCAAAAGATCTCTGGCTTCTCACTCTCATCTAAGATTTATTTCCCAAATGAATTAAGATTGAAAAAAATTAAAAGAATAAATGAAAAAAGAACTTTTTCCAACAGAACGATGCTATTTTCTAAAAATAGCATCTGGGGGCATCCTAACAATTATATTTTTTACCCCTTTTCATATTTGTGGATGACAGAAATTCTCATTTTTACATTATCCTTGTGAAAGAGTTTCTCGTTTGAAATTTGAGATTGCGTGACTCAAAAGGAAGCCCCGTTTCATCGAGACCGTGACAATTACTCAAAACTTCTCCATCTTCGAGCGAGGATGCCGACGATTAAACATTGCATATTCAAGCAAATTCCCCGAGTGAGCTGGGCGGAGAAATCATGGAACTATAAAAACATTGATCACTCAGCGAAAGCAGACAGCTACTTTTAGATGGAAGCCAAAAAGCCCCAGAGAGAATGGAATATGAAGTGTGGATTTTGGGGAGAGGGAATTGAAATTTTACCCTCATTTAATGATTTAGCCTCAAAAGGTTTGAGAGAAAATGTTATATTCTGAAGTTTGCATGTTAGGTAAAGGGAATTCAAGGTCCCCCCTCCTCCATTTAGCCCCGAAAGCTTGAGAGAAAATGATATAGTCTGAAGTATGTACTTTTAGGAAAGGGAATTAAATTTTTTCTCCATTTTAGGCACATCACTTTTTCCAAATGGTTGCAATTGATATTACTTTGCAGACATTTTGCAGTATCAGCAAATGAATTTCCACTCCATTTATCCTCAAATAATCTCATCAAAAAGATATTATACCCATAAAAAGCAGTGACAGAATTTATTTGATAATATTTATAACAGATAGAGATCAACAAAGGAACCTGTTATTTGGTATTTAGGTTTATTACTTTTTGGACACATCTTTATATAATTAAAACTAAGGTAATGAGGGAAGTCTAATTATTTGTTATTTCAACAATACACTCTTGTGAAGGAAAAATGTTTGCCCAAAGGGTTAGCTATTGGGCATTCCTGCGGATATCTTTTTTTTTTTTTTCATTAACCAAACTTCAACAATTTCTTAATAATTAATTTCTATAGTTACAAAGGTTCGATGGAAAGGTACCCCTGCATTTCTTTGCTTTTTATTTCTTATTTTACATATGGAAAAAAAGAAAATATGCAGCTTTAACATTTTTCTGACCAGTAGACGCTCTATTTATTTTTTATCGTAAATGACACTCATTGAAACAACTAATCTTTTTTTTTGCCCAACAAACCCCCAAAAGATAAGGTATCACAACTGCCCTCCATTTTGCCTACCCCTTTCAACAGTCCAAACCGGGTAGGAAGTATGGAGGATCATGATTCATGAAGCTAGTCATCATTTGCGTTTCATTGGCCCGCACTTGATATATCGGACCGAAGAATCGGTCTGTAGGCAAGGAAGCGATTCGCTTTGAAAAAACTTCCTTCGTCCCATCGCTTCCAAATTGTCATTGCCAAGTGGTTAACATACAAAATATGGCAAGGAGAAGGTTATTGGTTCGAAACCCATTTTCATTCATCATTTTGAATTATTTTGGCTTGCAGTTGATGTATTTGGCTCTTTGACAACCAAACGCTTTTTTAAAAAAAATTCCACTTAATGGACCCTAACCAGAACAAAGATCCCAACTGCCTCCATTTTGTCTACCCCTTTCAACAGTCCAAACCGGGTAGGAAGTATGGAGGATCATGATTCATGTAGCCAGTCATCATTTGCGTTTCTCTGGTTGTATCGGACCGAGTAATTGATCGGTAGGCAAGGAAGCGATCCGCCTTGAAAAAACTTCCCATCTCCCCTCCTCCCCATCACTTCCAAATTACCATGGCCAAGTGGTTTAGTAAGCCATGAGTTTTCAATGTGAAGGTCATTGGTTCGAAAATCACAGCCAGTCATTTTGATTTATATGGCTTCCCATCACTTCCAAATTGTCATAGCCTAGTGGTTGAGACAAGAGTCTTTCAATCTATGTATCAAAATCTATTGTCATTCATTATTTTAGATTATTTTGGCTTGCAATTGATGTATCAGACCGAGGAAGCGGTCGGCAGCTACGGATGCGATTTGCCTTGAAAAATAAACTGCCCAATTTTGCCTACCCCTTTCAACAGTCCAAACCGGGTAGGAAGTATGGAGAATCATGATTCATGAAGCTAGTCATCATTTGCGTTTCATTGGCCCGCACTTGATGTATCGGACCGAAGAATTGGTCTGTAGGCAAGGAAACGATATGCCTTGAAAAAAACTTCCTTCGTCCCATCACTTCCAAATGACCATAGCCAAGTGGTTAACATACAAAATATGGCAAGGAGAGGGTTATTGGTTCGAAACCCATTGTCATTCATGATTTTGGATTATTTTGGCCTGCAGTTGATGTTTTGGGCTCTTTGACAACCAAACGCCTTTTTTTTAAATTCCATTTAATGGACCCTAACCAAATCAGAGATCCCAACTGCCTCCATTTTGCTTGCCCCTTTCAACAGTCCAAGCATGGAGGAAGTATGGAGGATCATGATTCATGTAGCCAGTCATCGTTTGCGTTTCTCTGGCTAGCAGTAGATGTATCGGACCGAGGAATTGGTCTGTTGCTAAGGAAACAATCCGCCTTGAAAAAACTTCACATCTCCCCCATCTCCCCATCACTTATATATTGTCATAGCCAAGTGGTTAACACACAAATCTGCCAATGAGAAGGTTGTGGGTTCAAAATCCATTTTCATTCATCATTTAAGGTTCTTTTAGTTTGTAATAGATGTATCAGATCATTAGCTAAAGAAACGATACGCCTTGAAAAAAACTCCTATCTCCGCCATCTCCCCATTACCTCCAAATTGTCATAGCCAAGTTAGCCAAGTTTTTTTTTAAATTCTACCAAATGAACCCTATATAACCAGAACAGAGATCCCAACTGCCCCATTTTGCCTGCTTCTTTCAACAGTCCAAGCCGGGAAGGAAGTATGGAGGATCATGATTCATGTAGCCAGTCATCATTTGCGTTTTCTCTGGCTAGCAGTAGATGTATCGGACCGAGGAATTGGTCTGTAGTTAAGGAAGCAATCCGCCTTGAAAAAACTTCCCTTCTCCCCATCACTTCCAAATTACCATTGCCAAGTGATTTATTAGCCATGAGTTTTCAATGTGAAGTTCGTTGGTTCGAAACTCACAGCCAGTCATTATATGGGTTTCTTTGGCTTGCAATTCATGTATTGACCCGAAGAATTTGTCTGTAGGCAAGGAAGCACTTCACCTTGAAAAAACTTCCCTTCTCCTCCATCTTCCCATCACCTCCAAGTTGTCATAGCCAAGTGGTCTTTCAATCTTGGTATCAAAATCCAGTGTCATTCATTATTTTAGATTATTTTGGCTTGCAATTGATGTATCAGACCAAGGAATCGGTCGGTAGCTACGGATGTGATATGCATTGAAAAAAAAACTGCCCAATTTTGCTTGCCCCTTTCAACAGTCCAAGCTGGGTAGGAAGTATGGAGGATCATGATTCATGCAGCCAGTCATCGTTTGCGTTTCTTTGGCTTGCACTTGATGTATCGGACCGAAGAATGGGTCTGTAGGCAAGGAAACGATCTGTCTTGAAAAAAACTTCCCGTCTCCCCTCCTCCCCATCACTTACATACTGTTGTGGCCAAGTGGTAAAGACATCAGTTATTCAATCAATAGGTCTTGGGTTCAAAACCCTTTGTTTTTCATAATTTTAGGTTATTTTGGCTTGGAATAGATGTATCCAACAAAGGAATTTGTCGGTTACTAAGTAAACCATTCGCCTTGAGAAAACTTCCCATCTCCGCCTTCTCCCCATCGCTCATATACTGTTGTGGCCAAGTGGTAAAGACATCAGTTATTCAATCAATAGGTCTTGGGTTCAAAACCCTTTGTTTTTCATAATTTTAGGTTATTTTGGCTTGGAATAGATGTATCCAACAAAGGAATTTGTCGGTTACTAAGTAAACCATTCGCCTTGAGAAAACTTCCCATCTCCCCCTCGTCCCCATCGCTCATATACTGTTGTGGCTAAGTGGTGAAGACATCAGTTATTTTAATCAGTAGGTCATGGGTTCAAAACCCACTGCCAGTCATTTTGATTTATATGGCTTGAGATTCACAACA
Source organism: Temnopleurus reevesii (assembly GCA_036244855.1). Classification (NCBI taxonomy): domain Eukaryota; kingdom Metazoa; phylum Echinodermata; class Echinoidea; order Temnopleuroida; family Temnopleuridae; genus Temnopleurus; species Temnopleurus reevesii. The sequence goes on along the minus strand of BQKZ01014126.1, from coordinate 4,109 downwards.
AGGATGTAGTAGATAGCTCAGGAAGCAATCCGTCTTGAAAAAACTTCCTGTCTCCTCCATTACTTTCATATTGTAATAGCCAATATTAGTTTTGTTTAAGATACAAATTGTCTTGAAAAAAAGCAACTTGAAGTCTACAAATACCTCATCTGAAATGTTATGCCTCCATTACTTATTATTGGGTGCAATTCTTGTCTTCATCACCCGTGATTGGATGCAATTTTGCTGACGTAGATCTTCTTATATTGGCACTTGTCTCGGATATGTGTGTCAGAGAGCTTGGAGCTTATCTAATTGGGATTCTGGGCCGGTGACAATTGTAATCCTTTATGAAAGCGCTGTGGTGGAGTGGGCCTGACTCTTGCCTTTCAACCAGAAGAACGTAGGTTCGAATCCCACTGATGGCGTTAATTTCCCTCAGCAAGAAAATTATCCACATTGTGCTGCACTTGACCCAGGTGAGATAAATGGAGACGGCAGGAAGAAATACCTTGTAAAGTTGCCAGCTAAAGCCGGGTAATAGTGAGTGTGAAGCTCACCGATAAGGTGGATCTGAGTGCTAAACAAGTACCCACCATTATTATTAATATTACGACAGTACTTGGATGATGATGAACAGACTAACAAGAGAGGAGAGACTTTTGGTTGATGATTTATAGAGTTGTTCCATGATCCTCTGGTGTTTTAAAATCCTCCCATGCTTTCGACATTGAAAATTGGGTGCAATTCTTGTCTTCATTACCCGTGATTGGATGCAATTCTGCTGACGTAGATCTTCTTATATTGGCACTTGTCTCGGGATGTGTGTGTCAGAGAGTTTGGAGCTTATCTAATTGGGATTCTGGGCCGGTGACAATTGTAATCCTTTATGACAGTTGTTGGATGATGAGCAGACTTTTAAGAGAGGAAAAGATTTTTGGTTGATGATCAGTCAGGAATACTCTTGTTTTACTGAGCAGTTGTTTTTCCGAGAGTATTGTGAAGAACAGAGAGGGCACTTTAAAGACAGCCAGATTGCCTGTGCAAAGTGAATGGCGAAATACCATACAATGAAATTGAATACTTTGCAAAACCGCAAGGTGGCAAATTTTCATACTTTGATAAAAGATGACAAATTAATTTTCATTCAATGAAATAGCTTATAAATGTTCGCTAACTTTGGCTTTTCGCAAAATGTTTTTTTCCTCTTTTATGGTATTTAATTCGCCATTCACTTTACACATACGAGCTGGCAGTCGTGAAAGTGCCTTCTCTCCATTCCTCATAATAGTTCCAGAAAAATGGCATCTTGGTAAATTGAAAATACTCCTGACTGATGATATGCTAGTATGGAGTCGTTAAATGATCTCCTGGTGTTTTATACCCCTCCCATGCTTTAGGCATTGATTCCGCCTCATAAAATCATTCTTGACCTCTGTACAAGCTGAAATTTTTGCAAATTTGTAGTCCAGGGGCCTGTAACATAAAAGAGATACGATAGATTTTGCATTTAATCGTATCTCTATGATACATGTTTTGCCATAGACTTACGATAAATATTTATCGTAAGTTTAATTGCATCTTTTATGTTACAGGCCCCTGGCCTCACAAATATTTTCATTCTGTACAATGCACATACATGTGTACAAACACTGTCAAAAACTTGATAATTGATAGCTACATGTAATTAATAATTCCCTTCTTGTAACAACATTTTACTCTTTCTCCATTTTATCTATTACGTTGCAAATCATTTTTATGTTTCTCTTTCATCTTAAAGTTTTTTATCAATGCTTTCTAACTGCAAAACATCCTGAAGAGAAACGTGAAACCACATTGAAACTGGAATCAGCATCATGAGACNCTGCGACCATATTTGTCATGTTCCGGCTAATATTTACCATATGCTGTTCTTATTATTCCCTCTCAAACCTCTGCCCTTGAATAATTTAGTGACCCGCTGGTTCTATGTCTCCCCCAATTTGTTTTCATCTTTTAGAATTTTATGATGTTCCATATTTTCACGCCATAATGTGCCTCCAAGAAGAAATTATTTCATGACTGATTTTTGTTTCTAAATTGGTCTGCTGTCGTGCATTGTGGAGTCCCATTAGAATATTCGGCCTCGCCTTCCACTTGAAAATGTTTCCTGGAATTAGTTTGTCCCTGTTTATGCAATTATACCCTCTCTGTATGTTACCTACTACTTCATTTCATCAACGTATTTTATCTCTATCTGTTTGGATTGTGTACAAAATTTTCATTGTGTGATATCCTCAAGGGATTAACTCTGATAATTCCTTGGTTTTACATGGGCAATTCTAGATTAATTTATAAATTGTGGCGTTTCCTTCCTCTTCGTTATCATCAACACCACCAACAATAATCACCATCAACATCATCAATATAATGATGATGATCATCATCATCATCCTAATCATCGCCACCATCCACACCCATTCTCTTCATCATTATCATCATCATCAGCAGCAGCAGCAGCATCATCATCATCACCTTCATCATCAATATCATCATCAATATCATCATCAATATTATCATCATGATTAATATCATCATCATTGTCAACAATCATCATCATTATCTTCATCATCATCCTCACCTTCATCATCATCATCATCACCATCATCATCATCATCATCATCATCATCATCATCATTATCTTCATCATTATCATTATCATCATCATCATCATCAATATCATCATCAATATCATCATTTTCATCATCATCATCACCATCATCTTCACCATCATAAGCCTCCATCATCATCATAATCTTCCATCTCATAATTATTTTTTTTTCTATTTTTTTCTCCAATAACAGTGATGCTGGTGTTCACTATCCAGAAGGCAGTATATTCAGTTTATTATTGGACGTCGTAGTGTTTTTATGTAAGTATATCTTCCTGTATTTTGCAATTTCCAACAGTAAACTGCTCCAAAGCATGTTCAGTTCCTGTGAAGCTTTTTGTCTACTTTAAAGAAGAATGAAACCCTGGTATTAATATATTATGTGTGGATTTAGAATATTGGAATTATCAAACTGTAAAAATTTTAGCAAAATTGAATACTCCTTTCAAAAGTTACGATTTTTCAAAGTTTCAGTTATCTCCTGTCATGGGGATCCTTGACTCGGCAACGTTGACCAACGCTGTGGCGATGATGCGGAGAACTCCCAATTCACTTTGTACATATGGAAGTTGTTCAAATATACCATAATCATTCCACATTATTCTTCCAAAAATCCAAGAATTAATTAATACATGTTGTACTGAAAAGAAAAAACAAATTTTTTCCACTTTTCTGAAAAAAATATGAGAAGGTTAAATTTTGTGTACAGAATTAATGGAGAGTTCTCCGCAAATACGTCACAGAATTGGTCAACGTAGCAGACTCATTGCTTAATGCTGCCCACTCAAGGATCCCATGACAGGAGATCACTGAAACTTTGAAAATTCATAACTTTTGAACGGATCATCAGATTTCCATCAAATTTTCACAGTTCATTCATTATATTTTATTCATCTTTTTAGACAATATAATATCCAGGGTTTCATTCTTCTTTAAGCCCCGGTCATATAGGACCCCAGAAGCAACACGATTCACCCCGACTCGTTGTTGTGAGGCAGTCAACTGCGAATTAACAAAGAGTCGGGGTGAATCGTGTTGCTTCGGGGTTCTATGTGACTGGGGCATTAGCTTTGGTAGCATTAAATACAGGTGTAAAATAGCATTTAAAAGGTTTGAGGGTTAATATAGCAAATGTTGGGCTGTCATCTAAATGTCACTTTGTATGTTATTGTGACGTCATCAACACGCATATTCATCAAATCGCATAATTAGCCAGTACGCGCATTTAGTGGCGCAGTGATGATATTGCACTTGATTTTTACACACAATTTACCAGACTTTTCTGAGCGGGCAATATAAGAAATTATTATCTATATGAGAGTTTTAAGCCGTACAATATTAAGCCATATTGTACGGCTTCAATTTTACGCTTGCACAAAGCAGTGACCAGCCTTCTGGTATATGTAAAGATTATAATAATTATATTGGATGGCTTCATTTCATGAAATACCGGGAATATTGCACTCGTTAGGGCCAATAT